>JAULKM010054814.1:0-12574 GCA_032355605.1 Rubia tinctorum
TTCTGTATATTACAGGAATTTAACGCTCTTTATAATACCATGTCCCTCATTTCATGAGGCTAACTTGAACACTTTGAACTCTTCATGAAGATTGTTTTCATTACATGCATTGAGCTCCTTGTTTAGTTGTGGTTTTCAGTTCATTTTCTCACGTTATGGTGGCAGATTAGCAGGTTCTTGAGGCTGCTAGGAAAAAGTTTATTGTGGAGATTTCTTTCTGGTCAAAGGACAAAGATATCTCCCTTGCAAAGGTACTTATTCCATTTTCTAGTTTGACTTGTTTCTTAAAGTGATGAATTTTGTAAGCATTTTTGCTTGACTTTTGGAACTATTAGCCTACTTCCGAAGTATTGTGTTTATGAAGCGGAAAAGCTGCAATATTATGAACTGTTTTCCTGCTTCTAACTTTGCAGACGGTTGTCTAACGTGGAGTCAGTTTCCATTTATTGTTATAAGTTTAAATTTTGTAAGCACCTAATCCTGATTTATTTGTCTAATTTGGTAAACATAGGCTTTGCTTTATGTTGCTGCCAAAGATGAGGCATTTATCATTTACAATCGAGAGAAGGATGTAGAGTCATGCCCCTTGCTGGAAAAACCATGAACCAATGATTGTCCGAATTGGATTGCATTGCTAAAGAAGTGGAGGCCGGACTAGTTACAATAGATATAGGATGCCATTTTGTTGAAGTTTTAGAGGCTGTAAATGTGGTGATTTGTGAGTCAAGGGAATTCAAAAGGTCACATGTACTAATAGATTCAAAATGTGCATACTTGCACACAATTTTAAGCTTTGGATTCTCCAGTGGTATGTTTCCATCTATTTTACTCGTATAATTGCTCTTTTTCTCTTTACATATTTCCGCTGAAGAGCCCACTTTCTTATTTCCTTTGCATTTGAATATTTACTGGCACCTAATACCATGGTTTCCTTGTTTGTGTAATCCCCTTTGCTTCTTGTTCCTTTTCTATGTTGAGGTTAATGTCATGCATGGATTTATGTTATTGATTGGGGATAGTGATTTGTCTATAGTCAAGGGATGACAAAAGGTGCAACAAAACTTGGTTCCAAGTTTCTTGAATGTAAAGAAAATAATGAGGAAAAATACTAAATATTTTGTCATTTTGATGCAAGCCGGTACAGTTCTTAACTAGCGGAGCAGGATCCAAGGCTTGGAGGGTGATGTTAAGGATAAAAACATGACACATTTTCCATTTGGTATGATAGGGTACATATGAGCATTTCTAAGGACCATAGATGTGTGAATTAGCCTTGTGATTTGATGCGTATATGCCACATGATTTAATTGCTAGTTTAAGCTAAAGTTATGTTTAGTCGCATAGATAGATATATTTGGGATAGTTATGTTTAGTCCCATAGATTATTAATTTTGTATCATACATTTAGTGGAAATATTTTTTTATGTTGTTAGATGTGGCAATATATATGTTGTTGATTGTTTTACTGTTTGTAGTGAAGTATTAGAGCAGTTGTGCGTTGCTCTGGTCAGCGCCCAATTATAGTGTTAATTTTTCCAAATCAAAATAATAGAGCAGTTGCGGTCAGCGCCCAATTCCAATTATATTTTTCCCAAAGCGAATTAATAGAACAGTTGCGCGCAGCTATGGTCAGCGCCCAATTGCAATTGCAAATAAATAGCCACTTACAATTTTAACATCGGTTTTCTAAAAACCGATGTAAAAAATTTACCGGTGCCATATAAAAACTGGTGTAAATTTACCACCGGGGTTTTAGACCGGTGCTAACCAAAAAACTATGCTAAATTTAGCACCGGTTTTTTATACCGGTGCTAATATGAAAACCGGTGCAAATATAGCACCGGTTTTAGAAAACAAGTGCAAACAAAAAGCTGGTGCTAGATCTAGCACCGGTTTTTAAAAAATCGGTGAAAATGTTTCACCGCCTACTTAGGCACCGGTTTTTCGGACCCCCAAAAACTGGTGCTAGACTTATGAAAAACGGTGCTAGAGGGTCAGCCCTATGATAGTGGAAATTGCTGCCCAAGTATAGCTTGTTCCGATGAAAAATGAGGTCGTCGCAGACAAAGAATGGTGAATCCTTGTGGGGACTAGCTTTCAGCCGCTTTATAATACTCTGTATTTCTTCACTGACTATGTTTTTAGCTCGCAAATCGCCAAGTAAGTGATACGTACCAGAGGATATGGCCATGCGAAATTCAGCCACTTTAGTTTCGTCTCGCTGTGATAAGGCATCAGCCATAGAGTTCTCAACACTAGTCTTGTATTTGATCGTAAACTCGAACCCCATCAAAATTTGAACATAGTGTTGCTGCTCCGATGATTGTATAAGTTGAGTTAACAAGCTTCACAAGCTCTTGTAATCAATTTGTGGTACAAAAGGGCATCCCAACAAGTATTAACGCTATTTGTAAATTGCTTCAACCACCGCACGGAGCTCCCACACATACATCGAGCTTCCAATCATACGAGGGGTCAACTTCTTGCTCAAGAAGGTGATGGGATGGCCTCCTTGCACGAGAACCCCGCCAACCCCGGTGTTGGATGCATTTGTTTCAACCACAAATTGTTGAGATAAATTCGGAAGGCGCAATACCGGAGTTCATGTCATAGCTTTATTTAGAGTCTCGAAAATCGTCGAAGCTTCATCCGTCCAAATGACACTATCTTTCTTGAGCAAACCTGTGAGAGGGGCGGTTCGGGTGGCATAATGAGCCACAAATCTTTGATAGTATCCTGTTAAGGCGAGAAAATCGCAGAGCTGTTTATTGGTCTCCGGTGTTGGCCATTAGAGCATTGCATAAATATTTGGCTATTAGTGGTAACATCTGAAAAAGAGACAACATGGCTTAAATAGTTGATGGAACAAAAAAAAGGCGCACTTGTTCTCATTCACAAAAAATGAGTTTGTGGCAAGGCATTAAAATACAGCTTCAAGATGGCCTTCATAATTGAGCTAGTCCTTATTGTAGAAAAGAATGTCATTGAAGAAGACAATGACAAGGCGACGAAGGAATGACTGAAAGAGCTTAGTCATGGGCGCCTGAAGGGTCAAATGAGCATTTGAAAAGCCAAAGAGCATAATGAGGAACTCTTAGTGACCTTCATGAGTGCGAAATACTGTTTTGTAAACATCACAATGATCTATACAAATTTGATGGTACCCAGAGTGTAAATTCGGCTTCAAAAAATGGTTGTGTCACCCAATTCATTGAGTTACTCATCATTCTCCGGAATTGGAAAGCGGTCTTTTATGGTGATGGTGTTGAGGGTGCGATAATCAACACAAAAGTGCCACAGACCATTCTTCTTTGTTACCAATTACATCGGTGAAGAGAACAGACTTATACTGTGACGAACAAAACCATTGTTCAACATCTCCTTGATCAACCTTTCCATGACATCATTTTGAAAATAAGGATAAATGTACGACCATACATTGATAGGAGTTGAACCAGGCTGTAGGAAGATTTGGTAATTAACTAACTGAGAAGGAGGTAGGTCGCTAGGTGGATCAAATACACTATTGTACTGAGCTAACAATTTCTTTTCTTCTAAAGGAATGTCAGTCAAGTTTGATGTGTACTCCGCTGGTCCTTGCTTGATGTTGGTGCATGGAAGTGTGACCGGAGTAACTTCAAACATCGAGCTCACCGAGTCTTGGTGCAATAGAGCAGTTAACTGCGGGTAAGTGACTTTTTTAGGGTTAAGTTTTGCGGCCTACTAGTTTGGCTTGCATCCCATTCTAATGGAACTCTATGGTCAGTGTCACATGATCATGAACACATGAACCCAAAGTACGTAACCCCTGATTTCCAAGAACAATGTCCAACCCCCATATTGGAAGAACAAATAAATCAACCAAGAAAGAGTATCCTTGAATTTGTATTGATACCTTAGGGCAGAAACGATCACACACTAAGTATTGTCCATTACCCATGTAAACCCGGAAGCGTTTTGTTGGTTCCCATGCAATGCCAAGCTTAGTCACCAAATTAGGTTGGATGAAGTTGTAATGACTTCCATTGTCAATTAAGACATCCACACATTTTGAACCAAGCATCGTGTGAAGTCGGTAAATACTTGGATCATCTTATTGTCGCAAGGTGTTGAGGCTCATTTCCTGTATATCATCATTACCTTGAGCCTAAGGTTAAATAAGACATGTGTCTTCCTCTGAATGCCACAATGCCTCTGTGAACATGGAAGAGATCAATTTTTATAACGGTGATTAAAGTCATACCTTTCATCACAAGTGAAACACAAATCCTACTCTCGTTTAGTCTTTACTTCCACTGGACTTAGACGCTTCACGAGAAGGTGATACTTATTAGAAGATACCGGAGTTGGCATAGTTGGCGTAGTTGGCTGGAATCTGGTGGTGTCAATTCCTAACTCATGCACTGGTGTGATGGCACGATGCGAGTGCCGGTCAGAAGTTATGTATCCTCACCTCTTCCCAGAGCGCCGACAGGGGTCCGAAACCCTTCACGGCGTGGACTGCTCTATGAATCACTGCGACTCTCTTCGAACAGTTGCAATTTCATCATTGCTTCCAGAAGTGACGACGGAGGGTATAATAACAACTCGCGATGAATCTCAGGTTTCATCCCCCAAATCAAACAAATATGAAAAAAGAGAATTAGAGATTCTAGTAGAGCGCAACATAAGAGCTTCAAATTCAATTCGAAACTGAGCAACCATACATTTTGGGTTCGTTTGGATATGAGACCCAAGGGGTCCTCGTAAATTGACAAACCAAACCGAGCTCGAAGTTGTATCAAGAACGTCTCTCAGATGACGAGACAGCATCTTCATTCCATCAAGATGAAACGAGACGACTGAGAGGCGAGTGGTCGGGGAAATACGATGAAGATCGAATAACTTCTCGATCTTGTATACCCAATCGTTCACATTGGTTCCATCGAAGTGAGGAGCATACACTCGAAGGGTACGCAATAGAGGATTGACATTGGTGACCATGGTATCGGGGATCAGATGATGAATATTGTCGACGAACGGGGAAGGATTGGTTGTAGGTGAAGAAGGATTGATTCTCGGGGAAGAGATGGAAGATGCCCGATCTAGTTGTTGCGGTGAGGATATCTGTAAAATTTGAGTTGCAGTAGACAAACGGTGTTCCTAGAACAATGCCCAAAGTAAAAACGTTGCTCGTGGAGCTGAGCATGAGAGATTTCCCAAAATTTGGCCTCCATGGATTGTCCCAGTACAACTACATCTTCGTTCTTCACGGTTAAGAAACCTGATGAAAGCATCAGTGATAGAATAATTAGAAAAGAGAAGGTTCTATTATCAAGGGGTACACCTCTAGAGGTCTCATTCTACAAATTAATGCACAAATACAACCAGATTTAGCATACCCTCACATGGGCTCCTCCCCACTACTTATAACTAATTTTTCACCATAGTACAAATGATATTCAGTTCACAATTACCTCACAATTTACCTCACAAAATCAGTTAGCCAACGTGGCACATTCTTGGCTCTTCTAACTCTTCCTTGTGCTGCCTTTGGGCTTTGGATTGAGGGAAGCTCTCTCTCTTCCACACGAGATCAATCTCATGTTCTTTAATCCATCTCCAAACCAACCTACATATTTGTCCTCATTCAGTCGAGTATGTCCTAATACTTTTTCCTAATTCTACAATCACAGATTGTGAGTTGTTGTGCAAGTCATCACACCATGAAGAACAGGAGGACATGAACCTTAGGTCATATGAGCATTAAACTCAAAATGAGCAAGGCATTTGATCGTATTGAGTGAGACTTTGTGTGTTATACTTAGGAGAAAATGGGTTTCCCCGAAAGATTTGTTCGATTAATTTGTTTATGCCTATCGAGTGTTTCCTTTTCATTCATCCTTAATAGCGGAGAAATGGGCATGTTGCAACCAAAGAGGGGACTTTGACAAGGAGACCCACTCTCTCCATATCTCTTTATTATATGTTCTGAAGTGTTCTCTGGCCTTCTTCATGATTTGATGTGCTCGGGGAAAATAAAAGGAATTGGTGCATCCATGTATGGGCAAAAAATCTCGCATATTTTCTTTGCAAATGATACACTCTTATTCGGTGAAGCAACGGAACAAGAGACAGAATATATTCAGTGGGCTATTACATTATTTGAGAGCATCTCGGGCCAGCGTACCAATGCCGACAAATCAGGTGTGCTCTTTAGCCCTAACATGGCTATAGAGAGGAGAGCAAAAATTTGCGACATATTGAAAGTATCAGAGGTTAATTCCCCTGGTACTTATCTTGGACTGCCCTCGGAGATTGGCCAGAACAAATCAGTTACCTTTCAAAACTTGAAAAGATAGAATCAGGCAGAGAATAGATGGGTGGAATCAGCGAAACTTGTCCAAAGCAGGGAAGAAGTTCCTCATCAAATCCGTTCTGCAGGCTATCCCAAGCTACGTCATGAGTTGTTTTAGTATGGATACTATCTTAGATCACATTCGAGGTATGATAAGCAATTTTTGGTGGGGTGGAAACACGACAGGGAATTGGAAGATTCACTGGATTTCATGGGAGAAACTTTCCCGAGCAAAGATAAATGGAGGATTGGGCTTTCAGAACTTAAAGGCGGAAAATTTAGCTCTTCTTGGAAAGCAAGTGTGGAGATTTCTGATTCAACCAAATGCCCTTGTCACTAAGGTGTTTCGGGATAAGTACTTTGCCAATTCGTCTATATTTGAGGCCACACTTGGTTGGCGACCCTCTTGGTCATGGAGAAGCATAATGAAGGGGCTGAAGTTCTTCGCCTTGGGTGTCGGAAGCACAATTGATCGGGGGCACAAACGAGCATCTGCCACGATCCTTAGCTGCCCAGGCCTGGAGATTTCTTCGTAAAAAAGGGAGAGGCTGTCCGGAAGAGCTATCGAAGGTGGATGATCTCATTGATGGCACCACACATCAATGGAAGGATGATATAGTCGCTCAATATTTCCTCCTGGAAGACGTAGCTCTCATCAGGAGCATACAACTGCCTCACGATATTGGCATTGATCACTGGTGTTGTCACCATACGACGTCCGAAAAATACACAATGAGTTCAGCATACCATACACTTGTGGAGTCGCCAATATCGCCTATGTTTCACCACCATCCAATGGATGATCCTGAAAGAGCACTATGGAGGAAGCTTTGGAAGCTTCGTATTCCCCAAAGAGCTGAACACACGGCATGTCGAATCTGCACAGATTCTCTCATCACTTGCGAGAATTTGAGAAAGAGAACAATAAACATTCCCTTGTCATGTATCTTATGTGGTGAAGAGAATGACACTTCAGCCCATCTTTTTTTCGAATGCTTCTACGCTACTGCTGCGTGGGAGATGTTTGCCTTGAAACCTTTGATTGATTCGGAGAGGAGGAACCGTGGGAATATCGGCTACGACATTTGATCAAAGCTAACGACGAAGGAGTTACGGAGCTAGTCATTATGGTCTGTGATGGTTTGTGGTTTCAGCGAAATCAAAAGCTGTTAGAAGACAAATGCATGGTGCCAGATCTCTTTGCAGCGGGCATAACAGCCAACTTATCCACCTTTAAAGTCGCCAATCAATGGCCAGAACGCTGGTCAGAGGCGTTGCATCCACAGTTTTTGCTATGTCCGCTAGAATAAGGGGAGAAGATCATGTTCGATGCCGGCGTTGTTGACGAAATTATGGGCATTGTAGTGTTACACCTTGATGAGGATGGAGGTTTCAGGCGAGTTGTTGTGCAGAAATGACCGTGCATGGCTGATGCGCCAATGTCGGAAGCTTCAGCACTGCTGGAGGTAGTCCGCTGGGCAGTGGAGTCCCAGAAGGCCAATGTCAATATCATCGGAGATGCGCTAGGCGTGATTCACATGGCCAGGGGAGAAGTAGAACCAAATTTATTGTGTGCAGACAAAATCAGGCAGATTCATACTCTGCTTAATGAGTCAAATATCCAAGCACCATTTTGGGCCCCTAGAGATAGCAATATTCTTGCACATTCACTTGCTAGCTTTGCTAAGTCGAGCGAATTGCATGACATTGTATGGGATACTCCCTGAATTTCTTCTTGTCAATCGATATTGGACGTTTCCAGTAACATGAAATAAAACTTTACTTTTTTTTAATAAAAAGTTTGGAGACAGAAATACAAATCAAATAGAAGTCCAGAAATTATGAATGACAATAAAACCTACTCCGTTTATCTATTTTATGCATTGAGAATTTGAGATTGTTTCATAGGTGTAAATAACGCATCTAATAATTTCCGAATTCGTCACCTAATAACCCATGAGCCAAATGCCACCTTAGATCTTTCAAATTTAAGACAAAGTAACGATGAAGTATCCATAATGAAGTTTTCTTGCTCTTTGATATGTTTCAAGTTTAAAAAAACAAAGCCACAAATTTATTTAAAACTCAAACCAAATCTAAATCTAATCGAAACTACGATCGTGATCTCTCGTGTAATCTAAACTCACTAAAAGCTAAACGCTTCGCTAAGCCTCGAAGCTATTTTGTCGCGCAAATGTTCGTTGCCATCTGGAACCCGTTTCTTCAACATACAACAAATATTGCTGCTTCTTTTCCCTTGTTCCCGCCTCCGCATTTTGCTTCAAATCCACCGCAGGTCTCAATTTCTTCTTCCACGACATCGTCGGAGACATAAAATTAGGAGACCGGCGGCACACATTCTCCGGCAGCCGAACCGCCATGTTTTCCCGAGCTCTGATCAGAGCTTGAATCCAAACCGCCGCAATTCCTTTTCTAACACGGTGACCCCGAAACAGGGCCTGCACTTTCACCAATGCTTTCAACGCTCTCAGAGCCCTTCTCGCTAAATGGCCTCTGTAAATCTTCTGAATTTTTGTGGCGGCGGCAGCCGCCGGCGAAGCCTCTCCTCCGCCGTGGCTGGTGGTACAAATACAATCCCCGGCTCTTGTAACCGCCGCCGATTGAGAGCGTTTCTCTAGTAACCTCTCACGTTGCTGCATCGCAAAATGATCATCGGCGGCCGGAATCTTGTCGGCGCCTCTGAGAGTCTTCTGAATCTTCACGGAGGCGGCATTCGGCATTGATGCTTCTCCTTCGCCGCTCTTACTGAAACTATCTCTGGCTCTTGATACCGCCGCTGCAGCCTCGGCTATAGACGCGGAGGCGGAGTCAGCCGCAACTATGGCGGCGGCCACCTGACGAGCCAAATGACGGTGATTACTGGCCGGAATTTGACCGCCGGGGCTCTGTTTCATTTCATTACATGGAGAGGAAGTTTTAGCATTCTTCTTCGCCTTTTTAAAACCAAAGATGCACGTTGTCATCTTCGCAAACCATTTACTAGCTTTTCCCATATTTTTTTGAAACTGGATTTTTGCATGTTGAATAGCTTATCCAAGAGAGTGTTCTTATATAGGTTAATGCCATGCACACGATTGTGTCTGTAGAAACTCGTTTAGGAAGATTCTCAAAATTAGGGGTGATTGAGGCGCCACTCATTTTGAAATTGCAAGGTACCAAATTTAAACAAGAGTTTATGATGATTACAGTGTGGTCAATATTAGATCGTGTTTATGGCACGTTAACCTGAACTTATATCTATTTCAGTTCAATTTTATAAAATTTTGAATATGTACTATTTAACTTAGTTCAATTCAATTTAACGAAAAATCAAATAAAAGAATACATCCTTAGTTTGATTGACATGTAGGTTAAATTAGATGTCGGTTCCACCCAATGTAATTTTCAATGACTTTAATGGATCCTTAAAACAATGAGTAGTTTGAGTGTGATACTGTGACTACATTTGGGCGGGACATCACTAGATTTCAAATTTCGTACATTGGGATTTGTAAGAATGGATAGAAGAAGTGTAGACACTTAAAGAGCAAAGTTGGATTGTGTTGATTGATGAACTTGATTATAGAAACTAATACACATTTTGGAATGTAGGGCATTTATTGAATTGGGGTTTAAAACGGTAGTCATTTTTGAATTGAGGGTTAAAATGTTAGTCATTTTTGAATTGGAGGTTAATGCTGTGATATACTTCCTCCGATTCACCAATAATGACACATTTGCTTTTTCAAAGTCAAAATTCGCTAAACTTTAACCATAAATATAAAATTTACATATATAATAAATATATTATGTGAGATATTGTTGAATTCATCTTAACATATATTTTTTAAATATCATTTTTTAGACGGGAGTGGTATATGTAACTAGAGATATTGACATTCAAACATGATTATTGAAAACCGTGAAAAAATAAATATGTCATTACTGCTGGGACGGAGGGAGTATATTTAAACGAACGCGTATTTAAAATCATGTCCCATAACTAATAGTCACTCACTTTTTTACTCAATATTTTTTTTAAATGACGTCGCATTCACTTTTTGGCTCAATATTTTAAAAAACTGATGTGGCTCCACTAATGACCACTCAATTTTATTAAAATAGGCAAGTTTCAAAAGTGGACAGTAGTTGTGAGACGAACTAAAAAATGGTATATAATTGTGAGACAGATGGAGTACTTTATATGGATATTGGATAAAGTTAAAAAACAAATAATTTTAAACGAGTACTCCCTCTGTTTTTCTATTTATGACACCATAGGTTTATGTGCTTTAATTTAGATGAAGAAAATGAATGGATGAAAATGTAGGAAGTAAAAAGTAGAATGAGTGGATGAAATTGAAAGAATCTTGCCAAAAATGGAAAGAGTGTCAAATAAAAGAAAACATTCATTTATAGTAAGGTGTGATATAAATAACAAAACTGAGGGAGTACTTTTTTCTTTCTCTTTTAAACTTTTTACTTCAATTATATTAAGTTAAAAGCATGAGAAAAGTGATAAAATAATTCTAACTTTTAGTTGAAAGTGTCAACATAACCATGTAAATTGAGAAAGTATCAATCTAATCCTAAACTAGACTGACTTATTAGTCAGAGGCATGTTTGGCGGGAATTAGGTGAAATGAAAATTTTGTCCCTTTTAAAAAAACTGAAAAATATGAAAAAACTGAAAGAAGTCTAATATATGGGTTAGATAAGCACTTATTGTATAATTTAGGGTTAGATAACTAGTAGAGAAAGATCCATTAAATGCAGGGTTAGAAGGCGATTCCATCAAAACCGCCTTTGATTCAGGTTTGGAAGCACTTTGGAGTTCGAAAATCCCTTTAAAGACGATCGATTAAATGCATTTCCACAATTAGAACCGCATTTAATTGAGGTACAGAAGCATTTCTAAGTTTGAAAATGCTATCTCAGCTCCCATTTTTTTTAAAGAAGATTCTACATGTAGAACCACCTTTAATGGGCTCATTTTTTTGCCCAAAAGGCGCTGAGCCCATTAATTCTTTAAACCCTATTTTGCTTTAGCTTTCACCCCCCCCCCCCCCTCTACCCCCACCCCAACCTGAAACACTCCTCCCCTCCTCCTGAAACACTTCTCTCCGCCGCCTCCATCCCACCGCCGCCTCACACCTTTGTTGCTTCTCACCCATCCGCTGCCTCACTAATCCATCGCCTCACACCCCTCTGTCGCCTCCACCCTCTGCCCGTCGCTCGCCTCCGCTCGTGCGTTGTGAATTCTGTCCATTGCTCACCCTTGCTCGTTCGTCGTGAAGTCTGCATGTCGCTCACCCTTGCTTATCTGCCGTGAAGCCTGGCCGTCTCTTGCCTCTGCTCGTCTGCTGTGAAGCCTGTCTGTCGCTCCACCTCTGCATGTAGTATCTACAATGTTGATGTCCGCCTCTTCGCTCGCCCCCATCATAGAAGTTGCTCGCCCTACACTGTAGATCGACGCTACCGGTGAAGCCCTCCACGGGTGGAGATCGATCGACACCGACGCTGAAGCTCTCTGCCAAAGCCGTGTTGTCCTTGTTGTTGTTCTTGTGATTTATGGTTGTGTTCTTGTGTTTAATTTCGATCAAAGGCGGAGGTAGAGAAGGTGATTCTAATGTTCCTTCTCTAGTTCGATAGAACCGGCTTTAATCACCCCTCTCTTTACTGGTAGATTATCATTTATTAAAAGAACATAGGGTTATGCATTGTGACACATAGAGAGATGAATTTTCGTTGGATTGGATCTTCGATAAACTTTTGAAAACATCTGAATTCGTTGAATTTTGTAAGATGTGTAGGTGAATAAGTGAAATATAATATTTAATTGAATATTTTGGTTGAGTTGGATCGTGAATAAATACAATCCTAACAAGTTATACTTGCATTAGAGATTCACTCAGGTTGTCTTGAGCTTATCTTATCTTATCTGAATTGGAGTGTATTAAACTTAACTGAACCGATTATAATCGATTGAACTAAAAATAAATTCACTGTAAAATAGTAGTATGATGATTAAACTAAACTAAATTTCATCAATTAAATTTTTGTTGACTTAAATGGAACTGGAATAAAGTGAAGATAAACGACTTATAACTGAGGCTTAAATTTGGATCAATCCACGATTTGAAATTATTAGAATCATGGGCCCCTATCATAAAACCAATTGGTACTATGTAGGGGGAAGACATGATCTTATATACTGAGTTATATGACTGTCAACCA
>JAULKM010054835.1:0-28627 GCA_032355605.1 Rubia tinctorum
TGTCAAATGGCCAAGAGCAAGCATATGCCATTTTCTACCAATGATAAGCGAGCCACTGGTTTGTTAGATAAGGTGCATTGTGATTTGCGGGGACCTGCCCCAGTTGTATCGGTAGAAGGCTATTCCTACTATGCTGGTTTCATCGATGATTTTTCACGATTCACATGGTTTTTACCGTTACGTTGAAAGTATGATTTCTTTGACGTATTTATCCAGTTCCAGACATTTGTTGAGACTCGGGTTTCTACCAAGGTCAAAATATGCAAATGGATGGCAGCAAAAAGTTCACTAATCATCGATTGCAGACTCGCTTTATGACTTGTGGCATTCATCATCAGATTTCCTCTCCTTATACACCTTCTCAGAATGGTCGGGCTGAGCGCAAGCATTGCCACATCACGGAGACTAGTCTTGCCATGTTATTTCAATCTTCAGTGCCAGAATCATATTGGGTTGATGCTTTCTCTTCTGTGGTTTATATTATTAACCGCCTGCCTAGTTCCATTCTTGGTGGCAAGTCTCTATTTGAGCTCATTTTTGGAACAACACCAGATTATTCTCTCTTTCACCAATATGGTTTTCATGCGTATCCATGTTTGCGTGCTCTTGCATCTCATAAGTTTGCATCTCGCTCCATTCCATGTATTTTTATTGGCTACTGTTCTTGCCACAAAGGGTTCAAGTGTCTTGATACGGCTACTGGGCATATTTATGTCTCACGTCATGTCCAGTTTGACGACACCTTATTTTCGCATGCCTCCTCTCCATGGGATGTCCGCTCTACCTCTCATTTGAAGCTATATTCATTTACAGAGCCTTCTGCTGCATAGTCTTTTCCACCTAGCTCTCGCCCTGCATCACCCTCTACTCGATTACCTTGTGTGGTTTGTTATGATCATGACACTCCAGCATCACCTTTAGCCGCTTCGGTCCTGACGCCTACTTATTCAGCCCCGAGACCCATGGGTCCGGCCACTACACCTTTGCCCCAGGCTCGCAGCACTTCTGCTCCAGATTCTCCTATCCATATCATTGATTCCTCTCCTGAGTCAGCACTTGTTCGCTTGCATTGGATGACCACCAGAACGATGGATGGTTCTCGACGCTCTTGATCCTTCTCTCATTATGAGGTATCTGGTTTTTTGCTGCATTAGTTGCTCAAAACAAGCCTCGAGATTATCGTGCGGCTCTTTGTGATCCTCGCTGGATTTCAGCATTGGATGAAAAAATGAATGCATTTTGCCACCAGCATACTTGGGATTTGGTGCCTCGTCTGCCAGATGTGAATGTTGTCTGCTCCTAGTGGGTTTATCGTCTCAAGTACTAGCTTGATGGTACTATTGATCGATACAAGGCTCGACTAGTTGCACAGGGTTTCTCTTAGATTCCAGGGTTTGATTTTGATCATACCTTCAGCCCTGTTGTGAAGGCGTCCACTGTTTGTACTTTTCTTGCTATTGCCACCATGCGTCGTTGGCCCTTGCATTAGCTGGATGTCAAGAACGCTTTCCTAAATGGTGTTCTTGATTCTCCTGTCTATATGGCCCAATTTGTTGGCCATAAGGATGATGCACATCCGGATTACTCATGTTGCATGCAGAAAGCCATTTATGGTTTAAAACAGGCTCCTCGAGCTTGGTTTCACTGGTTCAACACTTACCTACGCCAACTTGGTTTTCTTTGCAGCTTGGCGGACACATCATTTGTTTTTTCTCAGGAAACTACTCTGATTTATCTCTTGGTCTATGTGGACGATATTATCCTTACAGGAAACGACTCTTCGACCATTCGTCAAATCATTGCTCAAACTGATAAAGAGTTTTCCATTAAGGACTTGGGCTCCTACACTATTTTCTTGGTTTGGAGGTTGAGTCTACTTCCTCAGGTTTGTTCTTGGGCCCGACCAAGTATGCTCGTGATATTCTCCGTAAAGCTGGGATGACCGATGCTACTGCCGTCTCTACACCGTTTATTCCGCAGTCTCAGCTTCACAGCAGTACCAGTGGGAAGTTTAAAATCCTACTCTTTATCGGTCATTGGTTGGTGCTCTGCAGTATCTCACAATCACTCGTACGGATCTTGCTTTTGCGGTGAATTCCGTTAAGTATCTTCAGGATCTTAGGGATGATCACTTTGCCGCAATTACTCGTATTCTCCGCTATGTTCGTGGGACTATGCACTTTGGTTTGTCATTTCACTCAGCTTGCTCTTCCAAGGTGTTGGGCTATTCAGATGCATATTGGGAATGCTGTCTTGAGACCCATCGTTCTACATATGGATATGTCGTATTTTTGGGTGGCAACCTAGTCTCTTGGAGTGCTAAGAAGCAACCCACAGTTTCTTGTTCCAGTTCTGAGTCTGAGTATCGTGCCTTGGCAAATACTGCAGCAGAAGTTGTATGGTTATCTCACCTACTGCGTGATCTTCTATTCTCTCTCCCCGGTCCTCCACTTCTACTTTGTGATACCAATAGTACCATCTTTCTGGCTCAAAACCATGTTGCGCACAAGCGGGCAAAACACATTGACATTGATTATCACTTCGTTCGTGAGTTGGTTTCTTCGGGAAAGCTTTGTGGCTCTGAGCATCCGACGCTTCGCTTGAGGGGGTGTGTGTTAGGATAGACGAGATCAGTGATTGAGATTTGATTGGGATATGATAGGATATGGTAGATATTTTCTTTCCTTTCAAACTCATTCTTGTAATTAACCTATATAAACTGCACTGATCATCATAATAAAGCATCCACACATTTAGTCTTTACAATGTAAACTCATAGATAGTTTATACAAGTGTGCATTCCACACCACCAAACTTATTTTTACGTCCCGATTTAACAATATACGAATCCAATTATATTTAAATAACTCGTGCCTATAAAAACACTAACAGATATTCTATGATATTATCAAGAGAAGAAACCAACAAGTTGAAGCCTCTAAACTATAAATTTACAAAGGATGAATATGGGTCTAATATTCATTCCAGATCCTCTAATCTGGATAGGATCTGATCTAGATTTTAGAAAATATATCTGGATCCTAATTTAATATATTAAGGCATAAACCCCGATCCAACTCGATCCTTAAATTCGTATAAAGCTTACCATTTATTAGCTTTATATGTTTATGATAAATTACTTGAAGAAAGACATAAATAATATTTTCATATCAAATAAATACATAATTAGAAACTTTCAGTGTTAGTAATTATGTGTAACTCCAATGGATAAATTTTCAATTCAGAGTCCATATTTTGAAAGACTTCTTTCTAAAGACCAAAGTTTAAACTTTAAATGGTAAGAAATTAAGATAAAATTTTCGAGTTGCATTAATCGGGTCATAAATTTATAACTATTGTACGATGCATACTAAATTTTTAATATTGCAACTATAATCTTTTACCTTTCTATAACTCTAATTCAACATCGTCTTTCCCTATGTTTATGGAAAGACGGTGTTTCCCAACACTTTGCCTTCCATGTATAAGTTTTAATAGATTCACATTATTGATAGTTATTTCATTGTTTTTTTATATCATGTATGAATTATGTATTTTAAAATCATATTTGCAATATTAATGATGACTTGATATGTATTTTAATCACGAGATTCAAGAAAGAAAGGGCGGTGTGAGGTTTTATGAGGGTATTTAGAATTTATCTATATTTTAATTTTATTTTATTTCAATTTGAATTCAGTTTTACAAGAGATTGAACCGATGAAATTTAACTTAATTTAATCATATTATTGCTTTATTTTAATACACTTATTTTTAGTTTAGTTCAATTCAACTCATTTCAGTTCACTACAAAAAAAAGTCTAATATTAGGACACTTATACAAGAATGCTTTTATAAGAAGTTTCATAACAAATTTATATTAATGCTTAATTTTAAGCTTATAAAACCAAACGTTCTACGAGAAAAAGTGAATGTATTTAAATGACAAATTCAAAACAGCAAATCATAAACTTCATTTAAAACTAAATACCATTTTATTATTTGTTCCAAGCATATCCGTACAATTAATTCATGAAGTTAAAATGCACAAATTTGGCTTAGACATACAATAGCATTATGAGAAATCTATCTTATAAGGAGATCAAAGGGCCTTAAATCATTTTGATAGAATTTATTATATAATTTCATGTCAAATTTTATAAGAGGTATTATTGCATTGTTTTATAAGGTCGTTGAAGCTGATTACGATATATAATCATTTAGAAATTCATTTTTTACATTCTAAAAGTACGAAATTAAAGTAGCATTTTTTCCATAACTCAAAAATATAAAATTATTTGTTCAATAATTTTACCGATCCGGAATGTCCGAACCTTTCGAACATGGGTGAACAAAGCACTTTCCGTTCAACGTCTAAATATAGATATTCTATAGTATTACGAAGAGAAGAAGAAACTAACAGATTTTCAAGATTTTAAATCTCAGATCATTAAATGGGCACAAAATATTTTGAGGGATGGTGCCTTGTGTTCCTGGATCCCTCTCTATTGAGAAAAATACAAGAAATATGATGGCCATGTTTGTCAATCAAGGGTTGGATGTTGGCGATTTGTTGTTTCATGTATCATGTTTCACCAATTATTTATGTTAGCTGTTTGTGTCAGATGTTTAACCATTACCTATTTAAAAAAGTGTTTGACAAGTGTAACTGGTGGCGATTGCCGGTTTTATGCAAAATGACATTTAAAAACATGACGACCATTCATTATTCATGAAATTAATTTACATATCTTATTAACGTTATTTTTACGTAACATTTATACTAAATATCATTCAACAAATATATTTATTTTTATTATAAATATTTTTATGTGAAATGGATGGTTTGTCGATTCAAATATTTATACAAATTTAAAAATATTAAAAATAATATTTTTTATATCTAATTATTTATAATATAAATTATTAGTGTATTAGTATTAGTTCGTACCAAAAATGCATATTAGTATTAGTAAACCACATAAGTCTAATTAGGTAAAATTTTAAAAATTCTCTATACACTGATTAAATTAATGATAAATATTAAAATAAGAAAGGAAAAATAAAATTGAATTACATTAAAATTTAACCGTGAAAAGAATTTAAATCCTAACAAATGTCGATGAAAATGTTAAATTTAAATCCCAAAACACATAATAGCATACCATTGGCTTGGAGAGAAAGGTAAAAAGGTAAAAAGGTAAAAAGTTAAAAAAAGTAATTATTAAAAGGTAAAAGTCAAACGCTAAGAAAAACACTACTAATATTAGCGTTTCGTATTTGGCGGAAAATCGATGTGAAAAAGCCAAGCAACCACACGTTTTTTTATTCATCGGCTTGATCGAGTTAAAGGCCAACAGACAAAATCCAATCAAAATGACAGTGCATACGTAAATGCCAAATTGAGCCTATGTATATGTTACAATATAGTATTTTATCGTGTCCCTCTTATTTGAATCCATTTTTTTTTTATGTTTTACAATTTTATTATAAGAACAATCAACATTATAACAAGAGCCATTTTGTAAAAGATGATATTTATATAAGTTGTGGAACAACTATGATATATTTTTTAATCTTAAATAGCGTGTTTGTTAATTGAAATACATTTTATTTTAAATACATGAGAAATTGGCTTTAAATATAAAAGCACAAAAAAATTTATTTAAAAAATGAGATATTTAAGTTATAAAGATAATGTTTGTTTCATAATTCATGAAAAAGTCAGATTTTTAAATTAAACATTATAATTTATATGCTAAAATTATTATTACATGCTATTTTTATTATTTATGATTATTTAATATTTTAAATTTAATTTAGTTAAGGTGAACTCCGTAATAAAATCAACTCAATTCAGTTATTTCCATCAAAATTAATTTCATTCTCAATTCAATTGAAAGAACAAAAAATGAACAAATTTCTTTTTTTTTTGTTGATTTTTTTAAAACTAATAATGCAAAATAAGACTTGCATAAATATTTATGTATCAGTTTCTTTTCCCTGTTGTTTTTCCCTGGAGATTTTTTTATTAAATATTTATTAAAGTTTACAAAGTGTTGTTTTATATCGACTAGATTTACTTTATTTGTGTTTTTGTATTACGAGTTCTATTATTTGGACGGGTCAATTTGTGTTTTTCAAGTCATTTACAATTTGATCAACTTAGATATTGATTGCTTTGGATCAAATGGTGTTATAATATTTGAAGATTCATGTTTGTCGTAGTCATATGATGCGTGATACGACTCTCTCTGTCAAGTGGTCATGATTTTCGTGGGAAACTAGTTAATATCCCGATGATGATACTACAGTTTTTAATGGATCTCTAATTTGTAATTGTACATACAACCAGTATAGTTGACATGTAATTTAGATATTGTTGCAATATATTAGTTATTGCTAGAGACTAGTTAGTGAACGGAATAATGAGAATAATTGCGGCTTACACAATTGGTAGCCCTTACACTCTTTATATATGAATTATATTTACATGGAAACGCCTATTCTAGCCTTATACCCTAATACACCCCTCAATATTTACATGGTTCAATAACAGATAGATTGAAATGATGTTTACAAAATAACTCACTAGAAAGACTTTTAGTAAAAATATCAGTAACCTGTAACTGTGTAGGAACATATCTAACCGAAGAAGTGCAACCATTTAATGAACAAAGTGGTAGTCTAAAGCAATATACTTGCCACGATCATGATGAATCTTATTGGCAGCAAGATATGTTGTAGAAACATTATCATAATAGAGAGTAACAGGATCATGAAGAAAATATCCCAAATTTGCAAGAGGCTGACACAGTGTAAGCAACAACCTTATATTCATCTTCAGTTGAGGATTTTGACACAGTATGTTGCTTCTTAGAGCGCTAAGAAATAAAATTCTTCCCAAGAAAAATAGCATAACCAGTGGTAGAACGACGTTTGTCAGGACAACCAGGCCAATCTGCATTAGAATAAGCTATCACTAACGCATGAGAACTCGCAGAGTGGAGAAAATGACCAAACTCCAAGTACCCTGCAAATATCTGAAAATTCTCTTCACAGCATGAAGGTGAGTAATATGAGGAGCATGCATAAACTGAGAAACCATATTAACAACATAAGAAATATCCGGACGAGTCATAATCAAATATTGTAAAGCAACAACCATACTACGATATTCAATGGGATCAGCAAGAAGGTCCCCATCAATAGAGGACATCGTAACTCTAGAAACACGTGGTGTGTGTACAGATTTAACAGTATGAAGATAAAATTTATTTTGTAAATTAGACACAAATTTTTGTTGGGACAAAAATAGGTCAGAAGGAGTAAACGACACCTGAATACCTAGAAAAAATAGAGATACCCCAGATCCTTCATATTAAACTGAGATGAGAGAAAAAAAAAGAGTTTATGAACTAGAGCGGAACTACTACCTGTGAGAACAATATCATCCACACAAATAAATAAAATAAGCAATTGACCTTGATATTTTAAAATAAACATAGAGATGTCACAAGTGCTGCATTTAAAGCAATTGAATAATGAAAAAAATACTGAGACGAGAAAATCAAGCTCGTAGAGCTTGTTTCAACCCATATATGGACTTACTTAAATGACAGATGTAATTTTCTTTGAGGGATGAACGAAACCCTCAGGTTGGCGCATGTAAACTTCCTCATTCAAAAAACCATGCAAGAAGGCACTTTCAACATCTAATTGGAAAAGAATCCAATTAAGAGATACACCAATAGTAAGAACTAAACGCACAATAGTAGGTTTCACAACAGGACTAAAAGTTTCAAAATAATTAATACATGTTTGCTGATGATTGCCGAAAACAACAAGTTTGGCTTTGAACTGCTTCACAAACCCATCATAATTGTATTTAATTTTATATATCCATTTACAGCCAAGTACAAGACGACTGTTGTCGTGAGGTACTAAATCCCAAATATCATTTAATTAAAGTCGTATACTCTTCAATCGATGATTTTTGGATGTCTGCAACATATGTTTTTAAAATCCATTAAGCGATAAGGATTGGAAATACCATCTTTAAGACGAGTAACCATAGCATGAGCATTTGGAACAGGTGGTAAAGGAGACGGGGAAGATGAACCAAGTGAAAAAGATGACACAAGACTGGGAACTGACCTGGGAGAGATGGTTAGTGGAGACGAGACAGACACTGGACTCGGGGATACATGTTATGGCGAAGAAGTCACTGGATAGATGGATGGAGGACTGAACGTCGACAGTGGCATGAGAAGTCACAATATTCAATGTCGCTGCTAAGGATGGAACTATCGGTGAGCTGAGTGCAGACATCGGGAAGGGCGGCTCCGGTGATAGAGCCACAACAGAGACCGACGTAGAGGCTGCAACCGAGACCAGATTCGATGGAACATGAACGGATACACATGAGGACAACTCTGAACTCAACGAGACCACTGTAAGAGACCAACTCAAATTTAAAGTAAGAGGAGAGGAAAATGGTAATCGATTTGGTGGAGAGAAGACTACGATAGGGAAACTGTTTCTCGTGAAAAATAACATGACGAAAGATATAAACGCGACCCGTAATGGGATCAAGATACCTATATCCCTTGTAGTTAAAGGTAAGCCAATAAAGAAACAATGTGTTGATTTAGGCTGCAGTTTATTTATTTTAGGATTCATCAAAAGTGAAAAACATGCACAACCAAAACCTTTCAAAAAACCATAAGATGGTGAATTATGAAATAATTTCTCAAAAGTGAAACATCCCCTAGAACTAAGCTTGGTAGGCGATTTATGGTAAACACCGTTTGAAAAGAGGCATCAATCCAAAACTGAGCAAAAAAGTCAGATTGAATTAGCATGGTACAAGCCATTTCAATAATATGCCTATGTTTATGCCTAGCAACCCCATTTTGAGTCTGGTTGCCTGGACAAGATTTCTGAAAAATTATTCCTGATTTTTGAAAATGTTGAGTATGTAGAGTTATCAAATTCCCGTCCACAATCACTTTGAATTTTTAAAATTTTTCAATTAAAAATATTTTTAACCATGTTTTTAAAGTTAAAAATTTGTGAGCAAAATTCTAATTTTTTATGCAATTGATAAAGCCATGTAAAATGTGAAAATCATCAACAAAAAAAAACACTAATTTAATAAAATTGTTGATTGTCAAAGATCACTATGAATCAAATACAAATGATATGGAGCAGGATGTTGAACTGTTTCAAAAGGCAATCTATGAGCCTTGCTCCATTTGCAACAAATGCAATCGTCGTGAAATTTGAAGTACATGAAATACTTTTATTGGAAACTAAAGACCTATAACTTTAGAAGAGGTGTGACCAAGATGAGCATGTGCCAGATATTTCATGACTTCTTAGTAGCTAAAAATTCAAGTATCGATGACGGAGGATTGGCTATGACTGGATGAATAAGATAGACACCATGCTCACTAGACCCCCGAAGTAGTACTTCCCCAGTGGTCTTGTCCTTTATCCAAACAGCAAAATCATCAAAACACGTAGTATAATTATTTTCTTTACATAATTTATGAACTGACAACAAATTATGCTTATGTTTGGGGACATGACAAACGGAGGACAAAGTAAGGAGACGACTAGCAGTCTTAATATTCATTTTGCTAATGTTTTTAATAGGGAGCGAGGTACCATCACCAACAACAACAATACTTGACCCATTATAAGGAAGCATAATAGAGAACTTACCATTATGACGAGTCATGTGCTAGGCAGCTCCCGAATCCAGATACCAGACAGAGTCATTTGGTTCACCACCAACAAATAGGGCAGAAAAAGTATGAGTAACACTCTCTTGAATAGATGGCACAAATTGGGATTAAAACGTTGAGGACAATATGCAGCTTCATGGCTTGGATTCCAAAAAAGACCACAAGAATCGGAAGAAGAGGTAGAGCTAAAATTTCCAATAGATGGGTTATTTATTTTCGACAGCACATTATTAGTAACATAGTTGGTGGAAGTAAATTTAAACTTGACAAATCAGAAATATTACCCATACCATTATGACGATTCATATTGTTTTGTGCCTTGCCACCTATTCCATTGTTGCGAGTGTTGGACTGGTCTCCTGAGTTGCGATTGTTGTTGTGATAACCCTTATTGCGAATGCTCTTTCCCTTATTCTTGCACCACCAATATTCTTGAAAGTAAACGCAGGAGAAGGGATAATGTTGTTGCTACAGGGAAGCTTCAGAATAAGGCACCGACGACGTCGAGACTGTCGAACGGAGGGGAGTAGACAAGACAGAAAACGTAGACTCCTGCGTCAACAATGAAGGTTGATCTTCTGCAGCATAGGAAAGCACAAAAACTTCAGGCGGAGGAATCGAAGCCATTAGATAAAATTCGAAAAAGTAAAGAAAAACAAGAGAATTTTTTTATGGTAAAGTTTATGCAAAAACATGGCTCTGATTCCATGGATGGAATGATGAGAGTAATTGTGGCTTACCCAATTGTTAGTCATGTGACTCTTTATATATGAATTATATTTACATGAAAAGTCTATTCTATCCTTATACCCTAATAGTTAGGTTGGATTTATTGTAATAGTTGTTGGACTTTTTTCTAGTACCTATGAATGATTGTTTTAAAAATTAGTCAATAAATTTGGGGTTGAAATCCCCAAATTGTTCATTTATCGATTGATTAATTTTCCAAATAATAAGTCAAAAATTTGGGGTTGAACTCTCCAATTTTACATAATAAGAATATGTGTTGTTCGTGATTAGAATCCCTGCAACTGTATAAATATACTCCTTTGGAAAATAAAAAAACACAACAATTCATTCTCATTCTCTCAATTGTTTTGAATTTTGAGTTCTGACCTTCTCTGGTTGTTGACATTGTTTCAAAATTGAGCAGAAACCTATTTGAGTAATTTGTGTTTGTTGGGTTTCCTCCCTAATTCTAAAACTGATGAAAGGAGGAGATGGTTCTAGTATGTTCGAGGGAAGAATCTAGCCTACATACTAGAAGGCTCCAAGCATTTATTATGGTTGTTGGAGAGATGGTAGAGAATTCTAGAGCTAGCTTGGTTCACCTATAAATAAAGGTGTTAGAGAAGAGTTCATCATTCAATCTCATCCACTTCAATCCATAGTCACTTTATATTCCTTCTAGAGTAAAAGATCCACTCTTAGAGTGAAGAGCTTGAGAGAAGTATTCATCCTCTCTAGTTAGTGAGTGTTCCACCATAATATGAGTAGCCTTGTAATCCATCCAACTTGGGTGAGATATATGTAACCCTACTATAACCTCATATAGTGGAAGATTTGGACTACATAGTCCCACGATTTTTCCCAATTTGGTGCCCTAATTTTCTTTCTTTTTCATTTATCGTCTTGATCACACAATGAGGGAAATATCAAAATTTTCCAATAGTCATATTAGAGCAGAGTTGATCGGCGTTGATTTCTTGTGGAATCAAGATGAATTCAAGTATCACTCATGATGGATAAATGTTCAAGATCATGACGGAGAACTATGCATATTATAAGCCCATGATAAAGGATCATATATTTTGCAAAGATTTGTATGAACCAATCATGGAGGATACCAAGACGGAGGAGAGGGGCGATAAAGAGTGGGAGCTCCTTAATAGGAAGGCGGTCGCCATGATTCGTAAGTACATTGATCGTAGTTTATTTGACCATGTTTCTACTTACACTAATGCCTTTGTGCTGTGGATAAAACTTGAGTCCATGATTCAAAAGAAAACACTATGGAACAAAGCTCACTTAGTAAGGCGATTAGTCAAATTGAAGTACAAGGATGGACAAAATATGATAAAGCACTTGAATAGCTTCAAGGGGTTTGTCAATCAATTGACAAAGATTGAGATGGAAATCGACGATGAGTTGCGAGCCTTGTTGCTCCTCAGCTCACTACCTGAAAGTTGGGACACATTGGTGGTTACGCTTAGCAACTCGGCTCCAGAAGGAAATCTTACCATGTATGGAATCGCCGACAACTCAATCAATGAAGAAGCACGGATAAAGGAACGTGAAACAACCACTTATTCAGAGGCCAACGTGATCGAGAATTGAGGTAGAAGTAAGTCACATGGAAGATACAAAAATGGTAGACATGAAAAATCACGAGGGCGGTCAAAGTCTCATTACTAAGTTACTTGTTACTAGTACGGTAAGGTAGGCTATAAGAAAGATGAATGCCACAATCTCAAGAAAGACCAGAAAAATGGAGAGGTTAAACAAGACCAAATCAATCCAAAGAAGAAGGAAGATGAGATCACTACTTTTGTTGAATCTATGGAGAGTGGTGAAGTCTTTGTCATTGACGACTATGTCAATCTCACTAATGATGATAACCTTTGGATAGGTGATATCGGTGCCTTTTTCCATGTTACCCCACATGAATGGCTCTTCTCATCCTTACAACATGGATATTTCAGTGTGGTGAAGATAGGATATCAAGTCACTTGTAAGATCATTGGCTTGGGCGACATCATCTTGAAGACAAACACGAGATGTAAGCACATGCTTAAGGATGTAAGACATGTTTCAGAAATGTAGATCAACCTTATCTCGGTAGGGAAGCTTGATGATGCTAGAATGACTATCCACTTTGGAGATGGAAAATGGAAGATCACTAGTGGCAACATGGTCGTTGGTAGAGGAAGAAAAATTGGATCCTTATATGTCATGCAAGGACAAATCTGCAATGAGAAGGTTAATGCTACTCACGAGAACTCAAGTATGTAGCTATGGCACAAGAGACTCGACCATATGAGCGAGAAGGGATTGCAAATCCTCGCCCAAAAAAAATCTTCCCGGACATAAAAGGTACAACACTTGACCATTGCATTGATTGTTTAGATAGAAAACAACATAGAGTTTCATTTGTTTGACCATATCACCCACGTAGAAGAGAGCATGTTCTTGACTTAGTCCACACTGATGTGTGCTCCATGATTGAAAGATCTCTTGGTGGTGTATTGTACTTTTTAACTTTCATTGATGAACATTCAAGAAAGGTTTAGGTGTTTTTATTGAAAACAAAAGACCAGGTGCTTGAGGCGTTCTAAGAGTTCCATGTAAGGGTGGAACATGAGATAGGAAAGCTAAATTATGTTAGAGATGATGATAGTGGAGATATTGTGACCCGTTTGAAGAATACTACAAGTTCTATGGCATCCAACTTGATAAGATGCCTCCAAAGACACCTCGGTTAAATGGAGTAGCCGAGAGAATCGTACCATTGAAGAATGAGTTTGTTGCATGTTGTCTCAAGCTGACCTCCCTAAAATAATCTCGGGAGAAGCTGTGAAGACCAGTGTTGATATCATCAACATGTCCCATTCAGTACCCTTGGATGGAGGCATGCCGGAGGAGATTTGGTCAAAGAAAAATGTATCATATGATCATCTGAAGGTGTTCAGATGTCGAGCATTTGTTCACATTCCTAAGGATGAGCGGGCCAAGCTAGATTCAAAAACAAATGAGTGCATCTACCTTGGTTTATCCAAAGATGAGTTTGAGTACCAATTGTAGGATCTATCCCAGAAGAAGATTGTTAGAAGCTGAGATGTTTTCTTATTTGAGGACCAAACTATTAGCGATTTCAAGATGTCATCGGAATCCCAGCCTAGGCGGACCAAAGGGCATTCTGATCCTATGTCATCCTGGTGGTACAAGATGATACAAGAGTTGAGTACAATCATTATAAAGTTGAGATAAATGATGAGCAAGCCACAACATGGCAACCATAGACAAGTGGTGGAGCAATGGAGGAAGCGGATGATCCAGTAAAACCTGAGCCTCGACTTTCCACTAGAGAGAGACAAGCTTTGTCTTGATACCCTCGAGATGAGTATGTGACACTCACCAATGATAGGGAGCCTCAACACTATGCAGAAGCCATGACAAGTGATCATAGAGATGATTAGGAAAGGGATATGCAAGAGGAGATGCAGTCCTTACACGAGAATCATACCTATGGTCTTGTGGAACTACCAAAATGGAAACAAGCTCTAAAGTGGAAATGGGTGTACAAGATCAAGAATGAGGAAAAAATCCCAAACCAAGGAATAAGGCTTGGATTGTTTTTAAAAAATGCAATCAGAATAAATGTAAAAAATTTAATGAGATATTCTAACTTGTGGTGAACATGTCATCAATCCAAGTTGTGTTGGGTCTTGCTGCTAGTTTGGACTTGGAGGTTGAACAAATCAATGTTAAGACGACATTCTTACATGGAGACCTAGAGGAAGAAATATACATCGAACAACCCGAGGGATTCATACATCCGGGAAAAGAGCATTTGGTGTGCCGCCTCAAAAGGAGTCCCTATGGTTTGATGCAAGCACCATACCAATGGTACAAGAAATTTGAATCTTTCATGAATCATCATGGATTCAAGAAGATGCACACTGATCATTCTGTGTTCATGAAGAGGTACGATAGATACCACTTTCTCATACTCATGGTTTATGTTGATGATGTGTTGATTGTCAGTCAGGATTAAACTAAAATTACTACTCTTAAGAAGTCGTTGAGTAATTCTTCTGCTATGAAAGATTTGGGACCAACTAGGCAGTTTCTTGGGATGAGGATCACTTGAGATTGATATGAAAGGCTACTTGGGATATCCCAAGAGAGATATATTGAGAAGATCCTTGAGAGATTTAACATAGACAAGGTCAAACCTATTAGTTACCACTTTGCGGACACTTCAAGTTTAATAAGAAATAATGCCCAAAAGTTGAAGAATATTTGAGTGGTTTTCCATATGCATTGGCTATTGGTAGCCTCACGTACGCCATGATATGTACACAACCGGATATTGCACATGCGGTTGGTGTGGTGAGGAGACACTTATCAAAGCCTAGGAAGGAACATTAGCCATATGTGAAATGGATACTTTGATATCTCAGAGGAACAACCAACTGGTGTTTGTGCTTTGGAAAACAAGAACCTTTGTTGGAAGGATACACAAATGCAGATATGGCTGGAAATTTAGAGTCTAGAAAATCAACATCGGGATATCTAACTACCTTTGCATGGGGAGCTGTGTCTTGGCAGTTAAAACTCCAAAAGTGTGATGCTCTTTCTACGACGGAAGTGGATTACATTGCTGCCACAGAAGCTTGCAAGGAGATGTGGATGAAGAACTTCCTACTGGATTTGGGGTTAAATAAAGAGAAGTATGTCCTCTATTGTGATAACCAGAGTGACATCCACTTAACCAGTAATTTAGCCTACCATTCACGAACAAAACATATTGATGTTTGTTATCATTGGATTCAGAATGAATTGGAAGAAAAGCGAATACAATTGAAAATGTGCACATTGATGATAATTGGTCAGATATGATGACAAAGACATTACCAAGTAAGAAGTTTTATTTTTGCTGCAAAGGTTTGGGTGTGGTGATTCCTTCCAATTAGGTTGGAACGGGGAGATTTGTTAGTTTTCCTCCCTAATTCTAGAACTCTCTATTAATGGAAGAGGGAGATGGTTCTAGTATGTTTGGGGGTAGAATTAAGACTACATCCTAGAAGGCTCCAACCATTTATCATGGTTATCGGATAGATGGAAGAGAATTCTAGAGCTAGCTTGGTTCACCTATGAATAGAGGTGTTAGAGAAGAGTTCATAATTCAATCACATTCATTTCAATCCATAGCCACTTTATATTCCTTCTAGAGTGAGAGATCCACTCTTAGAGTGAGAAGCTTGAGAGAAGTATTCATCCTCTCTAGTTAGTGAGTGTTCCACCATAGTGTGAGTAGCCTTGTAATCCATCCAACTTAGGTGAGATATATGTAACCCTATTATAACCTCATATAGTGGAAGACTTGGACTACATTGTCCCACAATTTTTCCCGATTTGGGTTTTCCGCGTTGCCAAATTTTGGTATCCTATTTTTGTTTCCTTTTTCATTTATCATCTTAATCACACAAAGAGGGAAATATAAACATTTCCCACTAATAGTAACAGAGCAAAGTTGATCTGCATTGATATCTTGTGCGAGTCAAGATAGAGGCAAGTATCACTCATGTTGGAAAAATGTTCAAGCTCATGGTGGAGAACTATGCCTAATGGAAGCCCATGATGGAGAATCATCTATTTTACAAAGATTTGTACGGACCAATAATGGAGAAGACCAAGTCGGAGGAAAAGAGCGATTAAGAGTGGGAGCTCCCGAATAGAAAGACGGTCGCCATGATCATATGTACATTGATTGTAGCTTATTTGAGCATGTTTCTACTTACAATAATGCCTTTAAGCCATGGACAAAACTTAAGTCCATGATTCAAAGGAAAGAAAAATAAGAAAGCACCAAGCAATTCAGTTAAGCAGACCAATGATTTGGCCCAATATAAAATTAATTATATTTTAAAGAAAATTATCATGTTTTCTGATAAGAAAAAGGAACAAGCAAAAAGACAGTAGTTCCTACAAACTCAACAAATCTAGACAACTCCATTTTTAGTTAGAGGGGCTTTCTCTTTCTAAAAACTCTCCGGAGGATGTTTCTCTCACTTTCTCCATCTTCTTAGATCCTAGTATTAATTTGGTTTTTTCTTCTAATGAGTAGATCTAGGAAAATTAAGAAACTTGTTGGTGAGAATTTACAAATTTCTAATACTTTAAGCCAAAAAAATAAAGTTCCAAGGGATAAAATGTTTTGTACATACAATGATCTGCAGTATTGTTGTTACACCTCCATCCTACTAATCCTTTATAGCAAATGTATTCACTTCCACTCCTTCAGATGCTTCAAGATCCAGAGTTGCACTGCAGGAAAATCTGTTGGCTAGGAAAGGTGAAAATGTAAGCAAACAGTTGTCATTAGGTCAACAAGTAGAAGCGATGGTAAAGGGAGGCCTATCGTCGCTAGCTGTTGCAACTCGTTCTAGTCAGTTAAAAAAAGGAAGCAACGAAGCCAGAGAGGAAAGAAGGTAATCTCCAAACTTCATGGAGTAACTTTTCTTAAACAACCTCCTAGAGTTAAAATATTAATGCCAAATGAGATAGATAGCGTTAATATGGAAAAATACTTGGTCCAAGGTATAGGGGAGAAATGCAAATTGAGATTATGCCATTTTTGCAAGATTTTAAAGTGGTAGTCTTCCTTTTATGTTATGGATAGATTCTTCAGGAGAATATGAAGTGTTCTTAGAGTTTAAAAGGTCTTGATGGTAAAGACAGGTATATTAATGGTCAAATGAAAAAAATTCTAGATCTATGGTTCTGGAAAAAAAAGAAGTTATTCCATTTGATAAGAAACATGTTATGCTAAAACCATGGATCCCCGATGTTAACTTTGATGAGCCGGTAACTGTACCTATACGGATAAAACTACATGGTCTTAACGTGTTGTATTAGGAGCCTGGAATATTATGCATAATAGTTTCACCAGTAGGAAAACCTTTGATGATAGATGGGGCTACCTTAAACTATGTCATAATATCTCATTCTAGAGTTCAAGTTGCAATGAATATTGGAGATTCTGTAATATATCAAGTGGCTTACATTGATGAAAATGATATCATACAACATCCAGAGTTGCATCTTGAGTGGAAACCAATATTGTGTTCTAATTGTACATTGATGAGACATGAAAACGTAAATTGCAGAAAGAATCCGTTAAAATTTGTATTTAAAAAAAAGGCTAAAAATTATTGCTGCCCAGTATGTTCCAAAACACTCAACTTATCCAGGTGTTAACAGTTTGGGGTTGGGGGGTTGTGGTGGGGGTGGGGATACTAGAATTGTGAGAAGAGAAGGTAAGCATCCTACGATTTTATTAGGAAATCAACATACCTCTCTCGCAAAATTAAGAGCCATATTTAAACCACAAGAAGTCTTGATAGTCGAAATAGTCATGATGTCTTGCGTTTTTATCAACTTCGGAGTAACCTTGTTAGATTTCTCCACTTCATTGATCTTATGCTTAATACCTCTGTGATTTTCCCTCACAATTTTGGCTATATGACATATAACTGTTGTGCTTGCATCTTGATCATGTGATAAAGGTTTTGTTAAGACACAATACCTCGTGATTGCAAAACACATAAACCTTCAATGAAATGGAATAGGTGTGAATTGATAAACTTTAAAGAGGTAAATACCTTGCCAACCTGTAGGGAACCCTATTTCTAAAATAATAGCGCGCATTTCCCTCAGGAAATTGAGCTTTTTCCTCCACTTTAGCCCTCGATCCAGGTCAATGTTCTCATTCTCTAGTGGCATTGATCCTTGGTTAGAACATCTCACATATAAGAATATATCTTCCCAAAATCCATAATCATCATGAAATATTCTTAAAACTTCAACACTTTCAATAACTGACTTGAAAGATACCAAAGACTCACCTACATCCAGTTCATGTAAACAATAGTAAGAACTAAACAACAACACACTGAAATCAATGGCAATTTCATGACACAGACGTTCAAAACCAGTCAGTGTAGTTATTCTCTGAGGGTGTATCTGAGCATGATCAACACCATAAGCCTCTAAAATGCTCATAAAATAATCTGATACGGGGAGTGAAAAACCATACTGCAACTGACATGAATATGCAATAACCATATCAGGCGGCGGCCTTATCACGACATCCCCAGTAGGGGGAATCATAATCTCACATGAAGATTAACAAGAATGATACTTTTTTAACATAACTAAATCATATAAAGTAAGAAAAGTTATTGCAAGGCGACATTTTTTAACAAGATAGCTAAAAATATACAATAAGATAGATAACGAATAGTACACCACTGATTGATTAAATATAATCCACTTTTATATTTGAAAAATTACCCTACGTTCTCGGTCCATTAATAACGACCTTTCGAAAAAGAGGTAAACAATTATACTTTCTCATTTTCATCAAAGCAACCAATGCTTACTCTGCTGCCAATATCTTACTATCACTTTATCAAAAATACATCCAATAACCATGCTAACATGATTGTTTGCCTTTTTCCTACATTTCAAAATGAATTATGACAGCTTCGTACACAATAACTCATTGGCTAGTGGAAGGGGGTGTGGGTGGGGGCTTATGGTATACACCTCCCCTAATCATATGAAGCCTATAGTACAGGTAATATAGCTAGCCCAGAGAAATAGACAAAGAAGTAACCTCGTCAAATCTTCCTCAACCTCGCGAAGCCAAAGGCTGAAATAACACCTCACCTTTAGCGAACCAATCTAAGTTAACCTAGAAGGAAAGATGACTCTCACCCACATTCGTGTCACCAAAACCAGGATCTAGTAATATGGTCCACGGTCAGTAAACATACGGTAAATACCAGCTATATATGGATGATCTGAATAGTTACAAAGGTAAGGACATTTTTCCCAGATACTATTCACACATTGATCATACACTAATTTAGGCATCGAAGGTGGTTCTTGGGGACTTCCCTGAGACCCTGTTTTGCAAGTTTCATGAAGCTAGAATGAAGCATTATGCTAATTCCAGACATTATGTTGGTCCAAAAGGAATCCCCTGCACCAAATATGTTCTTGGTTTTGTGAAGTAATGTAGAAAATGTCTCATAAACAAATCGAACCAACCACTACCATCACTGAAAATTATAACTTGTTCTCTCTCCTTGCTTTATCCAAATATTTGTTGTTAAGCCCTAAAGTTGTAATATGGTAGCCCGGAATACGGCTATGGCCACCTCCACTGCCGTCGTCTTGGCTCGAACAAATCTTGCACCATTGATAGGCTATGTTTCATGTAACATAACTAATAACTATTAGAATACTTTAGAGCTATTTTATGCATGTATTTGGTGTAATTTTGTAATCCCAAGTTGCTATGAAGAAGTAAAAAATTCAAGGGATTTACAAGAATTATGAATACATTAGCTGAAGATGAAGAACTTAAAACCTGCCGCCGACCGCAGAGTGAAGTATTGAAGATAAAAATATAAGACTGATGACCAACAGAGGAAGAAAAATGATCCGCGACCAGCCTGCGGTTGCCACATGGCCCAAAACCCTAGAAATGCCACTGTTGGAGTTTTGAGACTGCGACAGAGCATTTTGTGTGAGTGGCAACATAATTCTCAACGGGCGCATTTCTAGAAGCCTGAATTCTTGGGATGATTTTATTAATTTTGATCAGTGCAGGGATCCCTGTCTTTTTCAGATTCTATCCCCTTTTTTATTTTAGGTTAGAATTCCTACCTTTGTAGGATTATATTTATTTTTATATTTTGATAATAATTAGATTATATTTTTGAGTACTCTTTCTAGTTAGCTTTCTTCTAGTATACAAGCATAGGTTTTCCATAGATTAAGATATCAATTCACTAGTGCAGAATACACCATTAACAACTCGATTGCGAGTCTTATTGGAAATATGACCAGGAACCTAAGTTTAAAGAACTTACGATATCTAAAAATATTGTCTGAGTCCAGGTTACGCGAACCACAATTATGGAAATCAAATACGCAGTGGTTATTTATTAATCGATGCGCAATGTGTAATGTTCAACCACGGTGGATGTTCAACCATCGTGGATTGAGAAAATGAACGACACCTTTTCCCGAACGCCGTGTATTAGAACATATTCCAAAGTTGGAAAATGGTTGATACGATAGCTATAAAATGTTGTGGTGTGTTACGAATCTGTAAGACAAGTCGTCATTTTCTATTTCTCTTATAAATGAAATAAATTTACTTTGTCCTACACAAAGTAGTTTTCAACCACGTGATCGACGTAGGGACTTACATTGGCTATCCCCACATCCGACAATTCTGTTTTCTGAACAAGTGTGATCAGACAGCGGTGGAAACATCGTCTATCGATCACATACCAAATAAGATCACCAATGGAGGCATGATCATTAAAGTAATCTAAGTGTTGGTTTTTTAATCAACTTTCTAATTCGGAAGCAGTCCGTACACTTTTTCAGTTCTTAGATTTGGAAAAGGGTACACATAAGTGCGAAGCGTGTTGGAGGTATTATTCATGGAGCCTTGTCGGTGACATGTCTATTAGAGGTATTAAACATTCCAATCCACTTGTATATTGTGTGTTTATTCATTCATAATTGAACCTATATGTTCAACATGTGTGGCCTTTCTGGTAGGGTGTGAAAATATCAATGTACCATACAAGTATAATTTTGGCGATCTAAGAATATCGTATGAGTATTTTCAACTTCTTGAATATTTCATTGAGGTGGCATCTAACCATGCAAGGATGGAAAATTGTGTATACATTCGTTGTCCTTGTGAAAATTGAAAATTTATGTTCATATGGGGGTACGTGGTTTGCGTGAACATTTAATGTTTTGGGGTTTCGAAGGATATGATCGTATATGAGGTAGATTTGGTATGGAGAAGTTGGGGATGTACATGATGATGTTGACGATAAACAGGCTTAGGATCATATGGATTGAAACGAGCGGTTGGATTATTCAGAGGATATCACTAGGGACTTTGTGGGTAGACTGGAGATCCTACAAGCTATGTACAATGACAAGGAAACACCTTTTTATGAGGGATCGAAACATATTGTATTGAGCGCAACCCATAGCGTAATGAATTATAAAGCTTAATATGGCCATTTTGGCAAGGTAATGACAAAAGTACCACAGTTGATAAAGGATTTTCCCCCTGCCGGCAATCTTATGCCCGACCGTGTTTACACTGCTAAGAAGATACTACATCCCATGAGAATGGAGTTTGAAAATATTCATGCTTGCCTATTGATTGTATGTTTTACCGAGGGAAAAAGGATGAAGTTAGAGATCATTACAAAGTATGTAATGAGCCACGATACAAGTTGAAGACTAGCAATATTGATGTGGACATTGTGGTTATTACAAAGACGATAAAAAAATGCCACCTAAGGTTATATGGTACCTCCCAATAATTCCTTGGTTGAAAAGTTAGTATGCAAACATGGAATATTTAAAGCATTTGACATGGCGTGGTGGTAGACTGAAACCCATTGATAATGTTATCTAACACACCTTAAACACTGATCAGTGGAAGAAGATTGATGACATGTAATCGGAGTTTGGCAATGAACGACATAAATTGTGTCTATGGCTATCGATCGATGGTATGAACCCGTTTGGAAATTTCAGTAGTACTAACAATGTGTGGCTCGTCATGGTGGTGATTATAATTTACCCACTGGGTTAACAATGAAACAAAAGTATGTCCTACTGTCATTGATATTCCAGGGCCTAAACAATCGGGTAACGACATCAATGTATACCTTGCATCGTTGGTTAAAGACCTGCAGAAGCTTTCATGCGAAGAGAACTAGACATTTGATGGTTACCGAGGAGGTAGCTTCAAGATGAAAGCAATGAACCATTAACGATATTCTGGCGTATGGAAATTCATCTGGATATTCCATGAAAGATCACTATGCATGTCTTGTGTGTAAAAGGACTAGTTTTACACAGTTGGAGCATTTTAGGAAAACTGTATGTTTTGGTCATAGAAAGTTCTTACTGGTAAATCACATGTAGCGTAGATGAAAGAAGTGGTTCAGCGAGAAGATTGAGGAAGGCCTTTGTCTGCAACATGTTACAAGAGAGAGGTTTATGAAAAAGTGAAATTTATTGACAATGGTTTTGGTAAGAACTGGAGGAAAACTCCGAATGGGGAAATTTGGAAGAAATGTTCCATTTTCTTCAAACTAACTTACTGGGAGAGTCTGGATGTGAGGCTATATCTTGATATGATGCATATAGAGAATAAATTTTGTGACAGCTTGATTGAGACGTTGCTAAACACACTTGGGATAGCGAAGGATGGTTTGAAGTTACATCTTGACATGGCAAAAATGGGAGTGAGGCATGATATAGAGCCAGTTGTGAAGGGTGGAAAAACTTTCCTAACACCAACTTGCTACATAATGTTGACCGATGAGAAGCAACAGTTCTGTGAATCCTTGACGAGTATTAAAGTTTCTTCCACATACTCGTCGAACATAAGAAAACATGTGTCTGTTGAGGAGTTGTAATTGGCGGGGCTTAAGCCCCACGATTGTCATAGCTTGATGCAGGAGTTAAATGTTATCGCCATTCGGGGAACACTCTCCAACCATGAGAGTCTCCATAAACAGGTTGGACATTTTTTAAAGTCTATTTTCCGTAAGAGTATAAGATGTGCAAAATTGGATGAACTACAAACTATGGTTGTGGAGGTGTTGTGTCGAATAAATATGTACTTCCCCCCTTTGTTTTTCGACATAATGATGCACTTCATTGTACATCTAGTTAGAGAAATTAAATATGTGTACTGGTGCTCCTTCAATGGATGTATTTCTTTGAGAGATACATGAAAATATTCAAGTGTTTTGTGAAGAATAGATATAGACCGAATGCTAGGATATTTCAAAGGTATGTGGCGGAAGAGCTTATTGAATTTTTTACTAGCTACTTGAATGATGTTCAATCCATTAGGGATTCAAAATCAAAGCATGTTGGAAGGATAGAGGGGATAGACTTATGGACGACCATTTTCTTAGTCCATCAGCGACCAACCTGAATATTGCACACCTGTATGTTCTACGTAACCAAGAAGAAGTATGGCCGTATGCGGACATTCACATGGCTGAAATAAGTTCACTAAATAGCAAAGTGAATGACATGCAGGTTCTCGATCAACACACGAGAGGATTCATGGCTTGGTTAAGGGACTTTCTTAGGAGCAGGGACCACACAGAAAAAGTAAAGTGGTTGTCTCAGAAACCATTAATCATTGTCACCTCCTTTGATGGTTTTGACTTTAACAAATATACTTTCAGGATGAGGCAACACAATGCTAAAGGAGTATCTTAGAACAAGAGTGTCACTAATATTTGAGGCTCTACATGTACAAGAATGGCCATGATGCCGGATACACTCAAACGAGTTACTTTGGTAAAATTACAAAAAAAATATGGAAGTTGAATTATGTGACGTTGAAAGTTGTTTTCAAGTGTGATTATGTGAAAGAGACCACCAGAACTAGGTTAGAACCCATAGGCCTTACGTTGGTAGACTGTAGGAGATATGGATTTCACGCAGATCCATTCATAATAACTTAACAAGCTCATCAGGTGTTTTACGTGAAGGATCCTACATACAAGAAATGGGAGATTGTGGTGGAGGGAAAGAAAATTTTCGTGGACTATGAATTTATGGAACATTGCATTGTGGGAAACGAAGATGTTACACTCCAATATATCAGTAATGTTTCTCGTCTACCCGAAGATGATGCAAGTTTGAAAATATTTATAACAATAATTGACCACCATAAAGGGTTTTGGTTGGATTCTCATGGAAATGCATTCAAGAGGAAGTTACGTAATATCAAGCGGGGACGTCCATGGAAAATTTAGTTAGGACAACATGAATTGTGATTCTCACCCGCGTGCATCAATATTAATGTTATGTATTTTTTTATATGTTAACATGTTCAAGTTCAACCCCAATCTAAATATTCAGTGAACCGCATTACTCACTATTTCAGATATAATTTTTGATATCGGATAAAGAGATTTGGAGCAAATTTCACAAAAATGTGATTTTGGAAAATGCACTGAACAAAGTTTTGATAGTAGAACCAACTCTGCTTATGAAGGGTGTGGAACATGATTTTAGATCCAACATACTCGTGCCAATTTCGATAAAAGCGGCGATCTTCAAAATGAGCTATTCATCTACCCTCATAATATTGAACAAGTGTTCCGAATTCGGAACAATGCAATTGGATCTTCAGTTGTGCATGAGACTTACCTGGCCATGGATATTGAACTATTAATTAATCAATTTTCAAAAAAATAACTATCACTTATACGATTAAAAAAATAATAAGTAGAAGGTATATGAACCACATCCCGATTTTGGAACATATATCGGTTTATAGGTGCATGTCATAAGATTCTTCATCCTACCATTCCCTTTTATCCTCAAATTTTTAGTTGTGTCCAAGGCCACAACCCTCTTATAGTAGTTTGTAGAATTGATTTTTTTTTTATTCGAGTTTCTATAACAAATTTCATATCAAAGTTTCAGAATCTCCCCACTTAGTTAGAAAAAATTTAACACAATAATTTTCTTCTCATCACCTGTGCATAATTTTGTTAAGTTTATTCAGTCTAGAGAATGCTAATGATGAATACGAACTTGTTACTCTTAATTAGTGATGATTGAATGTTAATTTTTTTAAAATGATACATGGTGATAATTATTTGTACCAAAAATATCACGAAAATTCAATTTCTAAACTACAATGCCATCATTGTACGAACATTTTTCTTGCACTAATACAAATTTATGTAGCATAATGAAATGATAATTATCCAAAAAATGCAATCTTGAACGGGTTAGCGGGTACTCTGTTTTCCGGCACAAATAATTCGGGTACCTGCATTGCGGGTACCCAGTTCTTTGAACTGGGCCACGGGCCGCATTTCAGTTATCCGTACATGAAAGTACATGTGTTGGTAGTGTAGGTGCGGGTACCCACATTTGAACACCCCCTAGAAAACATATCCAGATAAGCCATCATCCACATAGTTAAATTGATTCCTTATCTGCCTAAACATCAAAACTACTTCCTCCGTCCCACTAAAACTTATTTATTTACTTTTTCAAAGTCAAATTTTAAAAACTTTGACCATAAATTTTAACTAATAAATATATATAATAAAAATATCATGTGAGATCTTGTTATATTCATCTTAATATTATTTTCTAAATATCAATTTTTATTCAAAATTATTATACGTAGTTAAAAATATTGAAGGTAAAATATGATCATTGAAAACCATAAAAAATTAGTGGGACGGAGGAGACTGTGGAGTACATTCTTTTGTATTTTGATTTTGTCAAAGGGACAGGAATGTTCTTTTGTATCTTGATTTTGTCAAAGGGACGGGAATGTTCTTTTGTATCTTGATTTTGTCAAAGGGATAGGGATATCCTATACTTCCTCCATCCCAATCTAAATTTCTTATTTATTTTTTCACAATTTTTAAAACATATGTTTGACCGTAAATATCTCTATTTACCTATAATAATATTGTATTAAAAATTAATATTTTTAAAATAAATGTTAAGATAAATCTAACAATATCTCACGTGATATTTTTAATATTTATATATTATTTTATATTTATGGTTAAAGTTTATAAAGTTTGACTTTCAAAATGTAAATAAGCAATTAAAAGGGAATATCAATCCCACTTTCACTATTGATGGGGTTTGAATAAAGAAAATATAAACTAACTTTGTCTAACATTTGGACAATTTAATTTTTTTAAGTAAATCCATTTTAAAAAAACTATATTTCAATATATTATATTCATAAGTGGTGAAGTAATTGTTTTCTTTTATATATTGATTGTTATGCTATTGCCCACCACAATGGTTGGAAGAATAAATTATTGTGAGAAAGTTTCAGAAAATTTGGCATGTTCATAAATTTATGGATATGACCCTTATTTTTTATTTGGCAAAATCTTGAAAAAGACCATTTTTTCATAAGCATATGGAAAGACGGGATTGAATTTGAATTATAGAAAGATAAAAGGTTTTAGTTGCAATATTAAAATTTTATTATGCAACGTGTAGGAGTGATAAGTTTATGACCCGATTAATACAACCCAAAAATTTATTTTGATTTCTTAAAATTTGCAGTTTAATCCTTGGTCTTTCCATAATTTATGGAAAGACCATTTTCAAGAGACGGGATCTTTTTATTTTAAATATTATATTTTTTACAAATTTTAAATATTGTATTTTAAAAGTTAAACAAGTAATGATGTGTATTTGAATGTGAAAAAATAAAAATAAAAATATATAAATATATTTTTTAACTTCTAAATTTAGTAGGTAATTTAAACAAGAGTTCGTCTCTTGAAAGACGATATTTCCATAAGTTATGAAAAACCAAGGTTTAAACGGCAAATTTAAAAAAATAAAAATAAAAATTTTGGGTTGTATTAATCGGGTCATAAACTTATCACTCCTACAAGTTGCATAATACATTTTTAATATTGCAACTAAAATATTTTACTTTCCTATAATTCCAATTCAATTTCGTCTTTCTATATGCCTATGGAAATACGATTTTTCCCAAAACTTTGCCTTTAAACAAATGATAGTGGTTGATTTGATAAGGTGACACCTATTTGAAACCATTTGTGAGTTGTGAGCCTGAGGTGACTATCCTTGATCGTACCAACGATGATGAGCACTTGATACTAGCCAGCGACGGGTTATGGGACGTCGTCTCCAATGAGACCGCATGTAGCATAGTTCATACCTGTTTCAGTCACACCCACGGGTATACCCCAGTGGTTGGGAGATGGGTGTGTTTGCAGTCATCCCAGGTTCGATCCTCGGCAGCGGCAGTGTGGGGAGTTCTTGCCTGGCAAGGCTCCCTTGTGCGTCTCATATGTTGGCCTGGGTGTGGGCTGATATGGGCCACTGAGTGCGAGCGGGTTGATCGCATTTTGCAGTTAGCATAGGCTTTTTGAATTTACACACACGTATGTTATTGCTATAGTTAATTAGTGTACGCACCAAATTACGGATTAATTAAGAATTACGGATCGCATTAATTTGTAACTTGTAAGCTTGTTGATGCTGTCTTCGGTTACAATAATCAAGAATAAAAATGACAATTTCAACCCCGGTCTTTAATACTCCCTTGTTTCACTAAAAGTGACACACTTACCTTATTGAGATATTTTTTTAATGATACACTTTCCATTTTTGGCAAGATTCCTTCAATTACATCCACTCATTTTACTTTTTACTTTTTTACATTTAATTTCAACCACTTATTTTCTTCACATTAATTCAAGAGGCTAAATCTATTGTGTAACTTTTAGTGAAACGGATGAAGTATAGGTTTAGTCTTCTATCTACTTAATTTGACACAAATAATCCCTCGAAACTAGTTTTCCATTTTGCATGCTAATGTGTATATTTGGATTCTAAAGTTGACTCAAAAGTAAAAGAAAGTCACATGAATCGAAAAAGTTAGACTAATTATAAAAAACCTAACTCGTTTTAATAATTTTTAGCTTTAAATTATAATTATTTATACGCTACAATATATTTTAATTTTTTAAAAATATAAATTTTTTGTTGCAATAAACAAAAATAAACATGAAATCAGCTCATTAGTTACATCAATTATAAGATGATCATGTTTAGCAGTTAGCCGTTTAAAACAAAACTTTGTGCAAAAATAAAGGTGACAAGGACTAAATTTAAAATATAAGTTAAAATTAGAATTATTTTGAAAACAATTCCAGTGGATAAGTCTTTGAGTATTGCACCAAGTGATGGGCAATTCTACATTTTTCTTGTTCAGGAAACGAACTTGTACACCGTCAAAATTCATGATTAAAATATAATATTTTCTAAGAATAGCGCTAACCACTCTTGTGGTTTCGCTGAATAATTAATTTCTCTTCTCCACTTCAACAATTCAAACCACAACTAAAACACTACATTTTTTTCTCCACAATGGTGGAAACCACTCTCAAACCACTACATGGACCCCACTTGATTCTCTCTATCCTACTCATTAATTCTACCTTTAATAATTAATTCAAATAAATTTACCTAAC
>JAULKM010054846.1:0-12572 GCA_032355605.1 Rubia tinctorum
CTACTCGCCATGAAGGCTACTTCTTCACAGTTTCGGTGGAACACTAGTACAAGCTCTATGCGGATCCTTTTTTAGTACGAGCACAAAACCGATTGTTTGATGGTTCTTCCTGGGTAGTTGCCTGGCCAAATGGTGAATTAACACGGGGTGTGGAGATTCACTACTTTGGATTCGCTACTACTCCACTCTGTTTCGTTTCATGGCACCACCAAAGTTCTATATAGTTCGACTATAATGTTAGTACAGTGGTTAAGTTTTAATTCACTTTTGCAGGCAATTTTGTTGCCTCCATGTAACGGCTACTATACTCCGTTCTCGGGTTTCTTTTCTTTTTTGGACTGGGGTACCAATATACCAATCCCCACCCTCGGGTGTTTTCATTTAAAAAAATTTATCGCTCATCACAAAATATTGCTTTCACTAACTAAAAATATATCGTTGTCGTTATAGGGATTAAAAGAAATTGCCATTGGTTACCCAACACTAACTTTTAAAAAAAGAAGGTCATTCGTTAGAAAAAAAAGAATGGTCAACCCGAAAACCCACAATCTGATCTATATTTTTTAATGACACATTGTTTGACTCATTTTCTCATGTAATCCATTTATCATTTTACTCATAACTAATTGAATTTTAAATTTGACAATCCGCATAATTTGCGAGTTATGTACGGTTAATTTGGCCACCTCACATCCATGTTTTTAATCCATATTTTATTTTAGTCCATAGATATTTATTTATTTTGCAGTCATCAACATAATGTTATACAATATTTTACACACATTAATAATTTCTCAAAGTTAAAATTTTCTTAACCGTTACAATATAGTCAGATAAGGCAATCACTTTGAGATTTGAGATGTAGGGAACAATTAACTGTGGGTTGGACATGGTGTGTAACTTAATGTACCTGGAAAGTTATAAGATCGAAACAGATTCTCGGTCAGTGGTGGCGTCCTTCGGATCCTCGCTCCGTGGCGTCACTAGTGAAAACTCCTGATTAAAGGTAGCAATCAAAAGCAATTTTTGAGCAACCGCCTTTAATCAGGACCCGAAAGAGATTCCAAATATGGAAATCCATCCAAGTCACGCCTAGAATTTCAAAGGCACTTTTTAAACCGCTTAAATAGGCATCAATTAAAGGCGGTTCTATTGAACAATGACCATTAGTGGAATGCCTTTAATGGTCTAATATATAAGAACTCATTTAGGGTTTATTCCTTAGTCATATTTCAGACCTCAAACTCCTCTTTCACTCATACTTTTCTCCCTTCCCTTCTCCTTTACTTTTCCGGATCAGCCTCTCTATCCCTTATTCCTTCTAATCGGCGCCGCCCTACTATCCTAGAACACACCGCTGCCACTGAACCCACCTCCATCACTCTACACCAACCTCCATCGCTAAGCTCGCCTTTACCACTCTCTGACATGTCGTCGTTGCTAAGCCTGGTTGAGATGCCGCCACTGCTCAGCCAGGTTGAGTATGTTGTTGTGACGCTGCCAGCGCTGGGCCCTCATCCGTTGCGAATCCTTCCTCAACTGCGCCGCCCCACCGCCAATCCTTCCTCCGCCACGAATCACTCTCTCTGTCACTCTGCCTCTTTGTCTAGCTAGATTTCCAGATTAATAATTTTTGTTTATTTTTTTCTGTCTCTTAATTTTCTTCGTTTTTTTATTTTCAGGGTTCTGTTGCTACAAATTTGTATTCATTTCCGATTTTTGGGCATAGTATTACAGATTTCTGTTCTTGCTTACTGCTAGAAACCTAAGGTTCCCCAACTTTTTTATAGAACATCATAAATAGTTTAAGAATTTGGAACCTATTTTTTATCCCAATCAAAGGCTATCTGATAAAACCACCTTCGATAGGCATTTCTCCACTAGTTCATGCTCTATCTTTGTGTCTCCCTCACCTCTTGCTGATTCAGGGTGTGGTTGGTAGTGGCGTCTTGTTCCCATCCGCTAAGATAGGTTTCGCGCGACTGTGCTCCTAGCGGTCGTCGGTTCGCTCCATAGAATGAATCACGCCCGACTCAGTATTTGAAGAGTGGCCATCGGTTTCAAGATGTGACTTGAATGACTTGCATTGTCTCAATTTGATGACTTGGGGTGAAATGAGTTTATTTACTCAGATAACTCGGCTGAATCGCTTAACTCAGCCAATTTAAAGACTTAGCGTGACTAGGTAAACTCATCATTCGAAGCCTCCTCAGTGGTATCCAGGTTAGTCTGTTGCACATGAGTAGATCTCGCTACATGCATCAAACTCGCGAAGGTGAGTGGAGGGCACCCTAGTTTTTTATTGATGCAAAAACGTCATTGTCACAGGTACATCTTCGGTAAAAGCGGTAAGCACAGGGTATGATATTTTTTAAAATTAATTCTGGTAGCTAAAATTTTTGATGAGCTCATCAATTCTTGAAATTTTTACGGCGAGTTCATGGTTGGGATGTTGATATATTTATTTATTTATTTTATTTTATCTATTTTAAATTACTTTTATTTTTTGGAGAGGAAGGCTATTAATTCTATTTTATCATTTAGTTTAACTTTTGTCATTTTTTTATTTTTGATTTTTACAATTTTCAAAATAGGCTAATTTTAATATGGTTTTTTAATTTAAGTATTGAATAGGAATTGTCTCTGTCAATGTTTGTTTTCTTGAAGCACGTAGTTTGGTAAAATTTGATTGACTCCAAATCTGATATCCAATGAGATGGTAAGAAAACATCCTAGTCAGAGTCATTGTAACAACGGACTTCTGGCGATATTGTTTCATAGGATTCAAATCAAAATTGTAGACTTTGGTCCATTAGGATGTTTAGGCCATTTGTATTGTTGGTACAGTGTAATTAGTTTCGAAAGCCTTTTGGAGCCAAATTAGAGATAATTCTACGCATTTTTAAATGATTTATGTACACTGACAAACTGTTTTTGGCAATTTAAACATTTGGTTTTTGTCTCATAGTTGTAGGGGAAAGGTCTGAACGAATTAAATGGCGACGAATCAGTATTTTTTTGGGGTGCTTTATTTGCTTCATTTTGATTACCTTTTATGTTTTGATCATAAGTGTTGCTGGAACACTTTTCATGCATTTTATTTGATATTTCACTGTGATTGGTTCATGGTAGTCTTGTGTCGAGGTTATTGTGTCTACACAATGACTACACGGTGAGAACCACTTATCTTTTGTTTGCTCTTCTCTTTTGCCATATAGATCCTTGTTTAGTATTGTAATATCGATTAGTTCCTTTGTGTATTTCTCTCTTATTGCCATTGAGGTTTTAGATTAAAATTGTAATATTTAGTTAGCGCCTCATTGTAAATAGGTTTATCACATATCACATATTGTAATAGCACATTGTGCAATTTTTGAGCTTAACCAAAAAGGCAAGAGAACCCTACAAATCCTCGTCTTATAGAAAATTTGAGTATAAAAAAGTGAGATCGAACCAGGCTGCAAGATACTTACGTTGTTGTCAGCACACAAAAATTAATAATTAAGAAGTTGTGGAAAACACATCCTTGAAACTATGTTGGTAATTTTTTACTGATGCATTTGGAACTCGATCAAGTTGCACCATCGACTTCCTAGCCATAATCTACAAGAAATAAGCTCCATAAAATTACATGGAAAAACTCTATGATGCTAAAGTCAACCACCATTTTATAATAAAAGAAAAAAGTGAATGAATAAAATAATGGACATATCTTGGTATTTAAAAGACTGTAACACCAATAGTCATTGGATTTAACTCAAAGACTAATTTCGTGTGTGCCAAGTGTCAAAGTTGACAAGGACATTATTAAACTCTATTGGGATGAATAAGTCCAATTGTCCTACTTAATACTTAATATTGTAGGGTGAGGCCCATCGCAAATAGACCCTATGAGGTCATCATCACTGACAGGTAAATTTATTTTATTTAGATAACTTAATCTACACAATTCTTCTGATTCGATGTTAATTAAAATTTATTACTTCCCTCGTTCAGTTAAATTCTCCAAAAAAAAATTATTCTGTCAAAGTTGTCGAAATTCGACCATATATTTGAACAATTATATGAACAATAATATTATCGTATAAGATATTGATAGATTCGTTGTAACTTGTAGTTTCTAAATATGAACTTTTTATGTGTCGTTATTCTACTAGTTGCATCTATTTATATTCAAAGATTTTTATTGGAGATCATGTAAATGATCGTAGCTAAGAGGGGAAAATTGTATTCTTGTGATATTCTTTACATAGAATTCATTTCATATTCTGATGTTGATCTAATTATAATACACTACACTAGATTAGACCAATAGAATTTCCCATGATCTCGATCCTATATCTTGCCTATAATAAAAGGGTGAATCCTTTATTTGGTTCCCGATTTGGGTACTGTACCCCATCATCTTATTTGATCCATCCTTCCTCCTGCTTGGTTCCCTCTCTCTATCTCCTTCAAATTGCACATGCTATTTTAGGTAGACAAACAATCAAAGGTAGCCGATCACTTCTCCAATTTCTCACCCCTTAACCTCTCTACTTCAACCGCCTCACTCTTCCCCTGTGCCTACCACCCACACCGGTTGCCTTCCCTCCGGTTTTGGGTCTTACTTTTCATCGCCAACCGAATACGTGTTGACCACTCGGTAACGTACCATGCATGTCTTGTTTTCCAGGGTGTAGTTAAATTGCTAATTATTTTCTCCTTTCCTATTGTTAGGTTGGACTTGGAGATGCAAGTGAAGAAGAATTTAATGTTTTTTTGTTCAATCATAATTCATACAGAATATGCCTTACCAAAAAAAGGAATATTACTTAAATGTGTTTAAAGCTGCATCAATGCTGTTATTCTGGTAGCTGAATATGATGTTAATGTTCTGCTCTAAATCTCCTCCTCCAAGGTACACCCCACACCCACAACCCTCTTCGTTTTTTAATCTAGAGCTGTTTATGGCTATGTTCACTTTGGGGACAGATAGTGCCTTTTGAGTTTTTTTTGCTCTACAAATGTTTATGGTTGTGTTGAATTTGGGGAAAGATGTCTTTTGTGTTTTTGTGTTTTCGGTATATTCTACGCATGAATTTTGAGCCAAACCAGAGGAATATGACATATGGTTTCCGTTAATAAGTCAATAATTTGGGACCCCTTACTATGACATCTGATACTTATACCATATAGATCTTTTTAGGGCTATTTACATTTAAAACCCTGAAATTAGGCCAAAAGTGCAAATATGACCCTGTAACCTCAGAAAGTGCTAATATAACCTTGAGTTTATAATGTATGTGCCAATATAACCCTTAGTTTATGGAAAATAGTGCCGATATACCTAAAGTCAATTTTATCGGGTTGATCGGTTAAATTTTGACGAAGTGAATAAAAGAAAATGACTTAAATACCCTTGTACTAAATTCTGAATTTTGTATGCCACAAATACCCTCAAGAATTATTTGACCCATGGTTGTTGACCTACCTTCTTATATATCGATCCCGATTGTGAATTATTCAAACCCGCTGAGTTTGTTCCATTCGTGCTTCCTTTTCAGTCCACTGCTAGTGGTCGGTCGTCCATCACCCGCGCGCCATGAAATCCGCCGCCTGAGGCGCACGTAGCCCCGTCGTCTCTCCAGCTCGGGTATGTTTTTTTCTTCGTCAAATTTGAACCTTAGTTTCAATTTGGGGCCAAAAAAGAAGGGGCAAAACCCTGTCATCTCTCCGTCATTTTTTTCTCCGTCGTTGGTAACATTGTTTCTTGGTTGTTTTTTTCTCCCTTGTTGCTAAACCATGGGTAAGGTTTATTTTACTCCTGCGCTAAATGAATTTTGTTGCTAAACCATAGTAGGGGTTTTGCTAGATAGTAAGTGGCAATATATGTTGTGGATAATATGTAGGATGGATTCATTAAGATACAGAGCTAATGGAATTCCTCGGGAAAGTGTGGTTTGCCTTGAATGCAGCGTTGAAGCAATCGTATGTATGTGTAGGAGTGTGAAAAATCCCATAGATTGTAATATCGATGCAAAAGGCATGGATTTTAGCAATGGGTTTTGCCGGGTGTGGTTGAGTCCGGGAGGAAGAGTGTCATTAATGCGTTCCATGCAGAGCCCGATGTCCGTAGAAGGGTAATGAAGAAGGATTGCGCGACTGAGGTTGAAGTCCAGGTTGACGGTCGTCATGAAGTTGTAATTGGTCCCCAAAAAGGTTGCAATTGTTCAGTGATTGATTGGTCGTTCGGGCATTGAATTTTGTTTTGTTGGGTGCAAAAAATTTAGGATTGTTGTTGTTGTTACTTTACTTAGTAGGTGCTAGTTGTGGACTGTGAAGTGTAGTTGTATGTTGGGTATGATTTTGTGTCCTGGGTAAGATCTTTGAAGGGCTGTGGAAGTTAGGATTTTTGGTTTGGTTTATTGTAATATTAGTGGTATTTTGGGTATGTTTCGGAATCGTTATTGATGTCAATTCGATTGAATTTGAATGTGACCCATCTTCTCTCACTTTTTGAATGATTTTGATGTTTTCCACGAATCAAGTTGCAGTTGTATTCAATGTACTTAGCTGCAGGTTTTGTAACGACAGTGAATAAGTGTTGATTTGACCCTGATATTATAATATATGTGTTAATATAACCTGGTTATTGGGTTGTATGTACCTATATAACCCTGAAATTATGAACTATGTTCTATTATAACCTTAAGTTTAATTTTTTAGTGCTGATCCGACCTTCTGTCATTTTACTTATCTTGATTGCACCTAAATGATATGCAACATTTGAATACCTATTCTTTAGGGGAGAGCAACACATAATCCTTGTAACACATTTGTAGAGAAGACATGGATGCACATGCTAATGATAAGTCATATGTCATTACTTGAGACGGCCAAGTACTTCCTAAGTACGAGTACAAGAAAAAGAGGTTATCGTGATGAAGGTTTTACATAGTAGACAATATTGGAATTGCAGAATCTAGAAGGTGCCCTATACTGTAGTGCTAAAATAGGTCAGCGGTTCTAACCTATGAAAAATCCACAAAAATAATAGGTAAAGTTGCCATCCAGTGGTTCCAAACATAAGCAAGATAAATAAGCTACATCAGGTGGTTAAAGACAATCAGACATCGGACTTCAAGGTCGGCAGTGATTGACTCTTGGTATGCCTTCTAGGAGTCATCTTTGGAGTTGGTAGTGAATGACATCTACATAGTTCCGAGCCATGATGGGATGCATCGCTCGCAGAATCTTCCGCAACACTTGGAGCAAGAGTTGATACCAACAATTTGGCTACCTTCTCCCTGATTAAAAAAAGTTCTCCCTCAAACCTTGTTCTTTATAGCCTCATTTTTTACTGTTCCAAGTAGCTTGACATTTTTCCAAGAGAGCTACACGAAGGATGTACTCAGGTCAAAAATGCAATTTATTTAATTACATATGGGGTTGAATCAACCATGACAATATAAGATGATATTACCTTGGATGAGGTAGGGTTAACTGATGGGAGTTTTTCAATGGGTGTTTCGTAAGCCAGGTTATAGATAAGTGCTACTAGTCCGTCCCAAGGAAAGAGGAAATAATGACTAAGTTAGCATAATCAAGACTGGTAAGAAATGATAATATAATTTTACATAACCCTTTTAAATAAATAAGGCCACCTTAGCTGTGCAGCAGGTTGGTATGAATGCTCTAGACGGATGAATTTGGTGACTCTCTTTCCCCGAATCTTGTTCAACAACATCATGAATAGGAGGAGGTTTGACTTGATTAGTTACTGCAACCGTAGGAGGCACATCTAACATAGTAATATCACCTGACATCTCATCCAAAATTGGGATATCAATGGAGACTTCATCTTTACTCTTATCACCATCACCCACATGTCGAACACCTCATTACCTCTCCTATGGTTTCCCTCCACAACCACACCATCCACGAGTATATCATTTAAACCCTCATCAGTGCCAACATTTTCGTCCAAGTCATTAGAAACACCAACACAACCAGCAGCAATCCCCAATACATCACCTAAAACCCCAGCATTTGAACTAGCATTAACAAATACCTTATCACTACCAGCAATGGGAACGGGTTGAATAGATTGTTCACCACCCTGGCTACTCATTTGTTTCTCAACACCCTCCAATGTTCTAACCATTATCTTTTCAAAATCCTCATCATCTAGGGGAAATTGGAAATTGCGTTCTCAATGAATTGTGATCCTTTCTTGTCAAAAAAATAAGTGTATAGTTTGGGCAATGCAGTAAATTAGAAGACAATGTATGTGCCACGGGATTGTCCGGAATGCTAACCCGGACTTCGTCAGTCGTTGTGATTGTGAGAGAAGAGGTAATTGAGGGCTGGTTGGTTTTTTTATGTTGGATTGGCTTCATTTTAAGACATCTTGGGGGTTGTTCGAAAACCACGTGCAACTGAGTGGTTCCTCCAATTTCCTGATTTTGTTTGAATCATTTTAATGAAGACCAGTTAGTTATGGGATGTTTCAGGTTTTTCAGGAGTGCTAAGATAACCCTGTTTTGTTAAATTAAGTGCCAATATAACCCTAATATTTCTATATAAGTGCTGATATAACCCTACAAAATATTTATAAGTGCTAATCCAACCCTAAAAATGACCCTGAAGTGCTGATCTAACCCTACAAATTAATTATAAGTGCTGAAATAACCTTTACGAAATCTGAACAATCATAGTTAAAATGCACTTTTCCCTTTACCTCAATTTCGGTCCTCATTTCAGCTGTACCGTGGCCCGACTTTTCAGGCACTGCCTTTGGAGCAATGATAGGGTCAACAACCTACAAAAAATCATTGTAGTAATCTCACGACCATTGTGTAACCAAACATTGTTGAACAAAAATTGTATCAATTTCCTTACCTTTCTAGGTCTTTCTCATCTAGATTGACCCTTTACAGTTTGACTTCCTTGGGTGTCGGGATTGGTGGTAGGTTCCATTCGTACCTGTAAAATGAATAGAAGTCAGCATTGAGAGGTGCGTACGAGAGTTTCCAAAGTTAGTTAATTCTAATGACCAAGTTATACCGCATTTCGGGCTACCTTTATTCCTACTAATGTTAAATTACCAGCCTAAACTTCAGCAGTAGCTTGAACCCCGGTGGTTTCCTACGAAGGTAAAAATAATCCATGAAGTGAACGAGCAGTTTCATACGTTCCAAACTAAATTCCTATCCCAAAATTTACCTTCCCTGGTCTACCCCTCTTTGTTGGATGGTTCCCCAATGTGGTGGCTTGACTTGACATCCTTTTCACCGAACGGCTACCGCTTGTGGATCTTCCCCTCCTCGACTAAACCCTTGAATTGGTACTTTCTTGGGTGTTAGGAGTAGAGGTCCCTTGCATTGGTTCCTGAAAAAAGTAAATGCAACTATTATATGGAAAGGTTCAGTTCTCATAAACTCCCTCTGTCCCACTCTAAATTGCTTATTTACTTTTTCACGGTCTTCAATAAGCATGTTTGACTGTAAATATCTCTAGTTACTTATAATAATTCAGTTTAAAAAATAATAGTTAGAAAATATATGTTAAGTCAAATATAACAGTATCTCACATGATATATGTATTATTTATGTATTCACTTAAATTTAGGGTCAAATTTTACAATGTTTGACTCTCAAAAAGTAAATAAGAAATTTAGTGTGGTACGAAGGGAGTATATGATAAACATTTGTTATTTCCAATAAATTATTACATGAGCAGATGCTCTTGTTACCCGTTCTGTCATTTTCCTCTCTTTTATCGTGGCCCCGCCTTGGCAACCCTTCTTGTTGTGACCGTACTCCCCACAATTCCACATCTGTACTTAGATCTCGTAGCGTTATTTTCCCAAGCTTCCTTGTTCCTCATAGTCTTCGGCCTTTCAATCCACCTGTGCAACCTAGGAGGATCACATGGTCCGACAGTGGTTGACTCAATCCAAAATGAACTATGTGGAACTGGTGTGATCATGTGAAAGTAAGCCTTTTCAAACATTGCCTTCGATACCATTGGGTGACAGTACTCGTGAAGGGGAACCCTCTTGTTCAGTAGTACAACTGCAACGTGCCTACACGAACTGCCAAATGATCCCAAATCCCACAATCACACGACCTGCTATTAATCCTCACAACAAAGTTGATGTCACCATGGACTACCTCAAATGTTATTTCTGAAAAGGATGGAATGTTAGTTGCTGAGCTAATTTTTCCACAACCTTCAACCGTTTCTCAGTCCTCAGACACATAACTATCTCCCATCCCTCACATTTTTTATATCTCTCCTCCAATCTTGTCATCATCTTCACCCGCAAACCTTCCATAAGTTAATACAAGGGCTTGTTCATCAATCCCCCTACAAAATTGTTAAATGACTCTACGGGATTGTTAGTCACAATGGCGCATTTCAGATTTATGGAGAAAGCATACCTAGCCCATGTGGAGTCTCCAAGATCTGCTAACCATTTGTGGGCCTCTTCAGATAGTTCCTTGATCTTACTTATGGCCGCTTTCCAAAAAGTGTTCTAAACACACCAGCGGGATACTTTCTCCGAAAATTGGCGTAAACGTGCCTGCTGCATTTTCTGTTAGTCGCATAGGGTACCAATTTATCGATTGCCTCTGTCAGTCCCTACAGCAGAACATTAACCATCAGTTAAATCAATTTTGTAAAGTCAGCGAGTGGCATAATAACCCAAGGTTATTTCAGTACATATACAATAAAATCGGGGTCATATCAGCACTTCTAAGTAAAAAATAGGGTTATTTCTGCACTATGTTCGGAAAATCAGGGTTATTTCAGCATAAAGTTAACAAAATCATGGTCATTTCGGCACAAAGTAAATAAAATCATGGTTATTTCAGCACAATGGGCATTTCAGAAATTCATACACAAATGCAACAACAACCAACAGTAGCCAACGAAAATGAAACATTGTACACATCAATACGGCACAACATCATGTGAGGATGTATTACTTCTCCTTTTGCAGATCCGACATGACAGTCCAAGGCATCCCATTAGTGAAGCGCCCCAAGAAGTCATCCATCAACTTGAAGAAGAAGAGCAAGCTGTCTTTCGACTCACTCTCCACATAAGCAACGACAAGTGGAAAGAATCCTCCGTCCGGATCAGTTGCAATAGCGCTCAACAAAACTCCTCCACACCTACCCTTAAGGTGGCATTCATCAAAACCTATGTACGACCAACATCCAACTTGAAGAAGAAGAGCCAAAATCTAAGACATTTAGACGGGAGAATACCATTTTGGAAAAGACCCTATTTTACGGGGTGAGGTCGATTATGAAATCCACAAAATACAATCTCCGAGAAGATTCCCGAGAAGCAGCGTAAGACGGCATCGGACGGCAAAAAACAACCGCCCTAAAGCCGGCCGACAAGATGGCCCCAAAAAGCTGACGTCCGAGAAGATTTCAAAAAAAGACGAGCGGCCTAAAAGAATCCCAAAGCAGAGATGAGCGGGAATAGAAGGAGCACAGGAAGAAGATGCACTGGAGCTGAAACTGAAGAAGACAAATTCCTCGGTTGGCGTACCTGGTTTTCTTCAGAAGCAGCCAAGGAAGAAGATAATGTTCAAGCGGGAAGACATCCTGGTGTCAAAAGGCAAAAACAATGGAATATATGGTGAAAAGAAGAAATAATTTCAGAGTAATTAAAGTCTTTCCACATTTTCTGTATTTTTCCTTTTTAATATTATAAGGGTACAAAGGTAAATTCACTTTATTACGGCTGTGAAAATGTTGACCAAACGGTTAACGTGGTCAAGGGTTATATTGGTACTTTCTGAGATTGCAAGGTTATTTTGACACTTTCGCCCTAATTTCAACGTCATTTTAGCACTTTTCTCATCTTTTTATACATGGTTTGATTAGTTTGGCTGGATTTCATCGTATTTAAGGGGAAGGTATAGTGTTAAGATAAACTCTTTAACGTGCTATATATCCTATTTCCCTTTGTAATAAATTGGTACTCCCACTGTCTCGAATATATTTGCACTTCTACTTTTTGACACTATTCTCTGTCAAAGTTTAATTTCATATTTGAATAGATTTATGAACAATAATATTATCATATGTGATATTGTTCAATTCGTCGTAACAAGTAGTTTCTGAATATCAACTTTTTCTTTGTCGTTATTATATGTAGGTAAAGATATTAACGGTTAAACATGTTTTTTTAACTGCGTGATAATGATGATAGTGTAAATCTAACTGAGACTGAGAGAGTATATGGGTGTGGTTGCCCTACTCATTGCTATCTGTCATGTCTGGCTTTTTCAAATTCTGCTATCATGATGTTAGTAGGTGGGTTGCTATAAGTATATTACATCATGATATCCCTTGTGTTGTGCGGAATACCGAGAAAGAACAAGAGAAGAAAATAAAAGCAAAAGACAACACACCAGATTTTATGTGGTTCACCAATTTTGCTATATCCACGGCCGACCAAGATCGGATTCTACTAGAGAGAAAAGGGCAGATTACAGATTTCCTACTCTCTACCAATCCTATCTCTTAGAGTTACAGTATAAGGACGAGGCACTATATATAGCC
>JAULKM010054857.1:0-12572 GCA_032355605.1 Rubia tinctorum
TATCTCTAAATATAGAGATATACACATATATAAAAACATGTAAAGAGGGGGGGGGGTTGGTTGGCTTTTCTAAGTTACGATTTTAAAGGCAAATTAACTAGCAAGCAACGTAAATCTAGTAAATATGTAACAAACTACTAAGAAGAGATTAGACACATGTTACGGGACATTGGGCGCAATTGATTTCTACTTCCAAGCCTCTTATCTATCCTTGAACATACAACCTATTCAACAGTTTGACTACTTGTTGTGAAGATAAATTCTCCACCTTTCTCTGATAGTAGTTTACAAGAGTGAATTCGACATCTCTCGCTAAACCTCACTAATGAACCTTTTAGTCATTCAATGCCTAAAAGCATCCCATTAATGGCATTAAGTATGAAGAATCAACTAGGTTTGTAACACTTATAAACATTACACATTGTCTAAGCATAGTACCAATTCACGCATTTACACAAGATTAGTCAAGAACGTTCAACGCTACTAGACTTCTCTTATTTTCTACAAAAAATAAACATGATAAAGAGTTTAAAATTATCACATTCATCTAGAATTCATCAAATCATCAACCACATGAGAAACTCTAATTCATGCTCTTGGATTCCATATCAAAAGAGGGGAAAATTAGCTACTTTCTCCCAACCCTAACAAATAATCATAGAAGCAATTCATATGCTCAAACTTCTAACACCATTAATGCTTTCAACAACTAACATTCAAGGACAATAAATGCACAACAGTAAAGCATTAAATAGCTCACATATAGTTCTGAAGTCATGGGCTTGGAAGCCTTAATCAATTTCTCCCAAGACTAAGTTTAACTAATGCAAATCATACTAACATCCATGGATAAATGCATGCATAAACAAAGAGAGAAAAGATGAAGAGAAATAATGAACTAGGGTTTTTAGAAGAGGAGATTCGGCCAAAATAAAAGGAGATAGGAAGTAGGTGGCCAAATTTCCTGTTTATAGTACAAGAGAGAGGAAAATAAAGATAAAAAGAAAAAGTGCAACAGGATCCCACTCGGGCGAAAATGGCCTCGCCCGGGCGGATGATGATCCGCCATGGTGAGCTGTAGTTCGCGGCTTCATTTTTTACTTCCCATGGATGAACCGTTGATCCGTTTTGGAAGTTCTTAAAGTCGATTTTATAGCGCTCGAGAAGATGAATCCAATGGTAAAACACTTGGGGGCTGTTTATTCTAGGATTATTCCTGGAACTTGGTTCATACTTCTGTATCACAATTAATCCGCCTATTTGTCTTCCTTCTTCGACCCTTCTATATTCTATCACGTTTTGACTGATGGCCTTCAATCTTCTACCATGATTTCGAATGGCCTTCAATAAAATATTCCGAAGTACTTATGAGAATCTACGAATTAAGCTTACAAAAAGGAATCTAGATGCTCGTAAGGACCAAACATCCATTAGACTCAAAATAGGTTACAAAATGAAGGATTTAGATACGAAACCGAAAATGGTTATCTAACTCCCTTACGATGTAAACCCATCTAAATCTAGTAATCTTCCAACAAAAAGATAGCAAAACAGATGTTAAATGTTTCAAAAAATACATGCATTTGAAGTCTCATCAAATCCCCCACACTTAAACCATTACTCGTCCTCGAGTAAACAAGAACAAGCAAAGATCCAAGTGTAAACTAGCATGCAAACATTTTCCCAAAGCACACAACATCTTATTCCCAGATTACCCGAACCCCTAAGACATAAGAATCTCTCACACTCTCATATCCCAGAGCCTATGACAATTCAAAAAAACCATCACACCAATCAAAGGTGAGGTATAAAATACAAATGTAAAATATCTAACTTTACCAAAGACGCTACCAAATAGAAAAATCAAGAGAAGCATAAATTTTTTCCATTTCTCTCATTTTCTCTCATTTTGCCTAGGAGCCCTCTTGGGTTTTCATCGTAGCTTCACACTTTTTTCTTTCTGAATGCTCACCTCACCTTTTTCCACACCATTTTCCCTCTCATTTTTGCATAGGTTTCCCTTCTAGGTTTTCAACCTATTCTGGCCTCCCAATTTTACCTTAGTTTCCCTCTCGGATTTTCAACTTAACAGGGATTTTTTTCAGACAAAACAAATCAAAGTAGGGCATATGCACACAACAATACAATACAATGCGATATGTTTCTCTCCCCCACACTTGAAAGAAAAATTGTCCTCAATGTGAACAAAAGGAATGGAGAAAGAAAAAACTCACAACTAGGACCTTAAAGGTCCTTTCTGGTATTAGCATTGCTCACTCCTCAAGGAATGTTCTCTCTTCCATGTTATCGAACTCTGCCCACTATGAAACTTTGACCCTTCCACTATAAATCCACAAATATGCAATCTCAATCAACTCCCACAAAAAGTAACAACTTGTATTACTCCTAGATGGTGGTTTTGGTGTTGGGTTTTCATGCTTGATTTTGATGGTATTTTTGTGGTTTTAGGTAATGATTGGAGGACATGGTTGAGATTTTTTTTCTTAACTAAAAGAAAAATACTAATCTAACTTAAAAGCTCGGGTTGCCTCCCGAGAAGCATAAGGTCGTCGGCATGACCTTAATGTTATTCATGTTGTGAAGGTTTGAACCCCTTCACCATAATCATCCAAAAGTAGAGAGATAGGGGTACAAAAGTTTCAAGAGCAAAGTCTTGTGGAGGTGGAGTTTGTTATAAAGGAGTCGGGTGGTTAGGAGGCTTGGTATATTATTTCGGCTCCTCTCTTATCTCTTTCAAAACTTCTGAACATAGAGGAGTTGGTTCACTGGGTGGGTGATGATTGCAATGGATGTAGCACAATCACCTCTTTCTCAAATTATTTGTATTCAACAACTGGCTCCTCATCCCATTCGAACTCGAACTCATTTTTTAAGGTGACCTCACTCACCGTATCTTTGAGTTCGATTTGGGATGGTGTATCTTCGAAATAACGAGCTTCCATTCGGATCACCACTTCCATCATGTTGCTCACAAGCTTCTCCAAAGCTTTGAGTCTTCAGGAGTTTCAAGTTTCCGCTTCCTCATTAGCCTTTGCAAAGTTGGTCAAGTTTTCTATTGCATTCATGCTCTCCACTTTTTTTTCGAACTTAAACCTTCTTCTTGGGCTTGGTTTTCGAGTATGGTGTACGGTGGTGGGGGATAACTATATTGCTCGAAGGGTTGGTTTTCCGGCTAATTCTCATACCAAAAATCTGGACTAGCACTCCACTCTGAATTGTAATAATCGTGGTACGGATACCATTATTAAGCTTCTTGCCCTTGAAACCATCAACTTTATTCTCTTGATAGCACTTTTCATAATACCCTTGGTTTTGAAAACCAGCGTTTCTTTCCTCCTCGTATTTCCTATCCTTCAACATACGGAAATACTCGGTAGGATGGTCGGAATGAAAAATCCTAAAAAACCTTCCCCGTTAAACCTCTCTTCTCATCACGAGTTCCCTCAAGGTATGATGTTCCATATATTGTTTTCAAAAAGTCAGAATGATATTGCAAGAATTCTCAATAAAAAATTCACCAAGAGTTCAAGTAATACCTACTCCAAACAAAAATGGGCAAAAAAGAAAAAAAGGCAAATAAAAAAACAACTAGCAAATATTCAACCAAATATGCCCAAACACTTAAAAATAAATGCCTCTTCCCTGGCAGCTGCGCCAAAATATGAGAGGTCATCGTCATACCTCTCAAAGTTACTATTTTAAAGGCCTAAATTGATCTTTAACTACAACTAAGTAGATAATGGCAAGTCGGGGTCGTCCACGAAGAAGAGGAATTTTTCTAAGGGTTTGCACATATAAGAGTAAATATTACACTAAATATAGAGATACACACACACACACACACACACATATAAGCATGAAAAGAGGGGGTTTTTTGGTTGGTTTTTCTAACTTATGAATTTAAAGGAAAATTAAATAGAAAGAAACGTAAATCTAGTAAATATACAAAAAACTACTAAGAAGAGATTAAACACAAGTTACGTGACCTTAGGCGCAATTGATTACTACTTCCATGCCTTTTATCTGTCCTTGGAAGTACATCCTATTCAACACTTTCGCTACTTGTTGTGAAGATAAATCTTCTACCCTTCTTTATAGCAGTTTACAAGAGTGAATTCGACATCTCTTGGTAAACCTCACTAATGACCCTTTTAGTCGTTCAGTGCCTAAAAGCATCCCATTCATGGAATTAAGTATGTTTGGTAACACTTATAAACACAACACTGTGTCTAAGCATTGAACCATTTCATGTATTTACACAAGATTAGTCAAGAACGTTCAACGTTACTAGAATTCTCCTATTTGCTACACAAAAAAATCATGACAAAGAGTTGAATACTATCACATTCATCTAGTATTCATCAAATCATCAACCATATTATAAGTTCTAATTCATGCTCTTGGATTCCATATCAAAAGAGGGGAAAATTAGCTACTTTCTCCCAACCCTAACAAGTAATCATACAAGCAATTCATACACTCAAACTTCTAACACCATTAATGATTTCAACAACAAACATTCAAGAATAATAAATGCACAATAGCAAAGAATTAAATAGCTCACATATAGTGGGCTTGGAAGCCTTGATCAATATCTCCCAAGACTAAGTTTAGTTAATAAAAATCTACTAACATCCATGGATTAATTCATACATAAACAAAGAGAGAAAAGATGAAGAGAAATGAAGAACTAGGGTTTTTAGAAGAGGAGATTCGGCCAAAATGAAAATATATAGAAAGTGGGTGGCCAAAATGCCTTTTATAGTACAAGAGAGAGGGAAAGAAAGATAAAAAGAAAAAGTACAGCAGGATCCCGTCCGGCTGGAAATGGGCTCTCCCGGGCAGAAATGGGCTCGCCAGGACAACAATGGCTTCAATCCAATGTTCTGATCTTAGCTCGCTCATCTGCCCGGGCCAATGATGATCAACCCAGGTGAGCTGCAGTTCACGGTTTCTTGTCTTGCTTCCCACGGGTGAACCGTTCATCCGTTTTGGGAGTTCTTGTAGTCAATTTTATTGAGCTCGAGAAGGTGAATCCAATGGTACCACTATTGGGAGATGGTTATTCCCGGATTATTCCCAGAACTTGTATCAAACTTTTGGATCACAATTAATCCACCTCTTTATCTTCCTTCTTCGACCCTTCTATTTTCTACAACATTTTGAATCGTGGCCTTCAATCTTCTACCATGATTTCTAATGGCCTTCAATATAATACTGTAAAGTGCTTATGAGCAATCTACGAATTAAGCTTAGAAAAAGGAATCTAGCCGCTCGTTAGAACTGAAAATCCAAAGACTCAAAATAGGTTATAAAATGAATGATTTAGATACGAAACCGAAAATGATAATCTAAACCCCTTATGATGTAAAGCCACTTAAATATAGCAATCTTCCAACAAAAGTATAACAAAAGAGATGTTAAATGCCTTTTAAAATACATGCATTTGACGTCTCATCAACCTCTGAGACTTCTATATTTGAGTCTCCTTCTAATATTGATGTCGATGTGAATATTGAGGTTCATCCGAACATTGAAGTTTCCGGTCAGCATTCGAGTAAGAAGGGTTTTTCTGTTGTTTTTTTACCTTCAGCTGCCTCCACTCCTTATGCTAGTTAATCCTAGTGTTATGAATTATGCATCTTTTTTTGTAATTCTTAACAAGATTATGAAGTGTGGATGTACCATTTGTACTATTATGGATATTAATTTTTTGTCGCCTTTCTAATTTTGAAACTTCTAATTGTATACATTTATATGCAGGGCGTTGATAATTTTGGTTGATCATAAATTTTTGAAAAGTCGTGATTGTTTGGGATCTAATGTTCGTTTTCATCACCACTCCAGGTTTATCTTTCATCCTTCACCTTTCCCTCTTAAGTTGATCGAAACTACCTAGTCTTTATCTAAAGACTATGTTGAGCTTGTTTCTGGTTATATATTCTATAATTTGGAATCCCCTCCACTATATATTGGGTGGAAAATACCTCCCTCCTCATATTCTCCTCCAACTTCAGCATGTCCTTATAGCCAGTTTGTACCCTAGGGTTATAATATTAAGTTGCTTGACAAAAGTGTAGTTCGTAGTTTAATAGATTTTGAATCTATAGGCGTATACATGTGTTCGCTCAATCTTCCCATACATGTTTATAAATGGGGGATTTTTTTGGGCATTTTGGCTCAAGTATATCCTACTTAGCATAAATAATCTTAAAGCTTGGTAGAAGAAGAATTTAAAGAATACCCAAGATTCTGACTGCGAAGTGAAAGAGTTTTGTGTTAAACAAAACAACCTGATTCAGCGCCAACTGTTGAGCATGGTTAGAATGCTTCACCAGCAAGAGGAGGCTAAGAATATTTTTGCAAGAAAGGCTAGTGAGGCTCATCAAAAGACCCTGATCATTCATAATCAATGTTCTCGCATTGATGATAAAAAGCATAATGAGTGTGATCATTTTTCTTCTTCAGTAGCCGGGTGGCAAAGTAAATTTGACGAAGAATTTAGGCATAAACACTCAGCTTTATAGTGAGAATGAAGAGCTTCGTGCTGAGTGTAATCATCTTGACTCATGTGTCCACCAGCTTAAGCAAGCTTGTGTTGATTACAAGGATAAGCTTTAGGTTTTTTCATCATTATCTCGTGGTTCTACTGGTCGTGGGAACCTAACGATGAGTATTGGTGGGCAGAGGATTAATTTTTCCGCAGCTGTTAGGTCTCATATTTGCCAATAAGAAGAAGATGTGCAGAATTTGATTACTATGAATAAGAGTTATGAAGATACTATTGATGTTATGAGCGTGCAGCTTGACTGCGAGGAATTCGGCCTTCTAATTTACTTTAAGGTGTACTATGACTAATACCTTGATCATATGGAACAAAGAGGTGGAATGCGGCATCCCGTCTACTTATACTTATAATAACGTTATGAAAAATCCTAGATGATGAGCTTGAGGCTTAGCGATCTCGTCGTGAGCCTGAGCAATCATATTGCGAAGCTGGGCAACCGCGTCGCCGTGGTGGTTCTTCATCCTCCAATTCTTCATGCGTCAAGGCATCAATCGTTTTCTTTTTCTTTTTCTATTCGATCTAACAATTTATTTTTTGGAACATTCAAAGTAGTACTTTCATACTGACTTGTATTTTGTAATTTAGTTTCTTCGCCATCTATCAACTCAAGATGTTGTGCTTTTGTCATTTCCTCTTGTTTGTTTGTATATGCGTGTAAGAGTTCTATTACTTTAATGTTTAATTTTTTAAACCTTCACCATGCAAGGATGTATGGCTTATGGCTTATCTTCATCGTTGATATTGCTGGCATGTTTTCCTATTTTGCATGATCTATAGCTTTCATAAATAGGGGTTCTTATTGTGCAAACTCGCAAGATCTATTGGTTTCTTTTTTCGTGTTTGTGGGCATATTTGAATTTTTTTTCAAGATCTATAGCTTGCTTAGTTGAGTTTACGAAGTTCCAGGGTTTATGGCTTAATAACTCGGGAACTTGTATTGTGCAAACTGCAATATCTATTGCTTGCTTAGTTTGCTGTTTTTGTAGGCTTGTCTACCTTTTTGCAAGATCTGAAGCTTGCTTAATTGATTTTACGAAGTTCCAAGGTCTATAGCTTGGGAACATGAGAATAATTATTGTGCGAATCGCAAGATCTATTGCTTGCTTGTGTTGCTATTTTTGTAGCCATATCGACCTTTGTGCAAGATGTATAGCTTGCAAAAGTAAGATTTCGACATTTTAAAATCCAAAACTTGAAAAGTTACAAATTTGTAAGTCTATAGCTTGGGAACATGAGAATAATTATTGTGCGAATCGCAAGATCTATTGCTTTCTTGTGTTGCTATTTTTGTAGCCATATCGACCTTTGTGCAAGATGTATAGCTTGCAAAAGTAAGATTGCGACATTTTAAAATCCAAAACTTGAAAAGTTACAAATTTGTAAGTTGTTGCTTCATGCTTGGCCAATCCAAATTGTTTGTGATGTGGCGTAGTAGGCTGTTATATAGAAAATGAAAGTAAAGGACGTGAGCATCACCAATCATCATCTCATGAATTCTACACATTTGGGTATTTCCTACCCTCGTCCTTAGATGTTACACATAAAACTTTCTAAGGTTGATCACATGCCACTGTTGGGGGATGCTACTGCCATCCAATATCTCTAGCTCGTAGCAGTTGGACAGGTGCGCTTTCGCTAGCTTCTACAGGCCTTCCCACTTAGGGCTTAACTTGATGGAAAAGGTGAGCCAACTAGAAACCCAATATTCCAAAAATGAACCATCCTTAGTTGAACTTGAAATTTTGTTAATTGAATCCCAAGGGGATGAGGAGGGGTTTGTAGAGAGTGAACAAGTTGAAAAATTGGTTATTATACTTAATTCACCATTTTACCTATCTTCACCGTAACCTCAACCTATAGAACCAACTCCCACATTTTCAGAACCATTAGAGGATACCATGGAGAAGAAATCAAGTATCCTAAGCTTCTAAACCATCCATCTCCTTTAAGGTCGACTCCACCTCTATTATATTTTCTTCTTGGAAGATTTTTACCCCGACCTCTCAAATTTTAGTTGCATATGGTGATGGGGTACAAACCCGCACCATATGGATACCATTAGCATCGTACCAATGACCTTAAAAATACGGTCTTGGGAGGCAACCCGAGCCTTAAAAAAATATATTAGTTAGTTTTTTAAAAAATAATTCCTTATGACCTTTATTCTCCCACTCTTACCCCAAAACAATTAGACACCACCACAATCCATGACCAAAACCATCACCAAATACACAACCTAGGTCTCCCACTAGTTGTTTCTTTGTGTGGATGTTGATTGATACTTGTTTAGCATGGATTTGTTATAGTTTGGCTTTAATTTCATGTTAGGGTAGAATTGAGGGAATTGACGTGAGAACAATGTATTGGGAACTGATTATTGCTCATTATTTTTTTTACCTACCTTTGTTTTCATATCATGTTTCTTATTTGATGAATATGTGTGTTATAATTGTGAGGGAGAAAAAGATTTCGCATGGAATTAAATTATAGATATTTATTGTTTTTGGTGTGTTTTTCTATTTAAGTTTATGGTTTTGGAACACTATTACACATCGTGTGCATGTTTGTTTTGTAGGAAGAATCTGGTTTTAGAAGGAAATCGAACAAACAAGGTTTAGAGATGTCCAACTCGCAGAATGCGTAAATTACATGGTTCGTGATGCTCAAAATAGTGGACAGTGAGATGAACCAAATGCCAAGTTCACGGGGCGTGTAGACGTGCACGATCCGTGAAGCTAGCACACCCTCCTTCATCCACATAACCATTTCTTCCCTACCATCCCCAATATATCACCCAAACCCATTTACCCAAAAAAATCTTTGAAACACACAGCTCAAAATCTAAGAGGTAACTCTCTCATATGATTAAATTCCTTATTAGATTTGTGGTGTATGATAGTATTTTTTATTGAACTTGCTTGATTACAGGTTATGGGTAGTATATTGTGGTGATGGTATTTTGTTCATTAGATTTTATGATTGTGCTACTAATGGATAGATTTTAGCATCCATTTCTCATTGTGAGTGTTTTCTCATTTCCTCTCCTTGACATGTGTTCTAGAATGTGTACATGCATTGAGGACAATGGAAGCTTTAAGCATGGGGGAGGGGAATTAGATGATACTTATGATTTGTAGTTTCTTTTGTAAAGAAAGTTTCTCCCTTAGAAGCATTTTCATTTGAGAAAAAAAAATGATCCTACTAAGTTGAAAAACCGAAAGTGAGACTAAGGCAAAATTGGGAGACATGCATAGGTTGAAACCCCAAAAGGGAAACCTGTAGAAAAATAAGAGTCCAAATGGTGGGGAGAAAGGTGACGGTGAGCTTGAAAAAATGTATATATGTGAAGATAGGATGAAAACCCTAGAGGGCTCCTAAAAAATGAGAAAAAGTGAGAGAAATTTGAATGATTCTACACTTCACTTGGTTGGTCTATTTGGTAGCATTTTTTAGGTGAAGTAAGCTAGTTTTACACATGTATATGTTTAACCTCGACTTTGAATGGTATGTCAATTGTTTAGATTATCATAGATTTTGGGATGTGAGAGTGTGAGAGATTCTTATGCCTCGGGGACTAGGGTAGACTAGGACTAAAATGTAGGGTTCTTTGGGAAAACATTTACATGCTACTTTACGCTTAGGTCTTTGCTTGATCTTGTTTACTCGATGACGAGTAAAGGTTTAAGTGTGGGGGATTTGGTAAGACATCAAATGCCTATTTTTTCCAAAGCATTTAACATCTCCTTTAGTGTCTTTTTGTTGGTAGATTACTATATTTAAATAGGTTTACATCATAAGGGGTTTAGATAACTGTATTCGGTTTTCGGGTATAAATTCCTCATTTTGTAGCATATCTTAGGTGTAATGGATTTTTGGTCCTTACAAGCATCTAGATCCTTTTTTGTGAGCTTCATTTATAGATCATTCGTATGCACTTCAAATATATTTTAGAAGGCCATTTTCAAGGATGGTAGAAGATTGAAGGCCATGAGTCTAAACGTTGTAGTACATGGATGTGGCAAAGAAAAGAACAAGTTCCAAAAAAAGTCGAAGAATGATACGGGCCGTGCAACTTAGCACGGGCTGTGCCATAGCTCGTGCCAAGGGAAGGATTCCAAGGATATGGGTCATTCAATCCAACACAGACCGTACTCTGGATTTGGAGAAAAATAAAGTCCAGATGATGGTCTGTGAACTTTGGCACGATCTATGCCATCAGAATCCAAGGAATGATGCTCTTGACGAAGGTTTGTGCAATTTTTCACGACTTGTACCATCAGAAAAGGAAAGGAAGGCCCTCCAATCCATGCCACATTTCCTTTTGCACGAGCTGTGCAATAAAAAACGTGTACCGTGGCCCAAGACTTGCCTGCGTAGATTGCGTGGCTGCTAGAGTTTTCTCCCAAGCCTCATGCCATGTCTAGCATGAGGCATTCAAATGGCAAGGGTTGTGCCACATGAATGCCACCGGTGCCGCGCAGAATTGTCCAATCAGCGGGCAAGAAGCTCTTATATAAGCCTTGGGCTTCCCTCCAACCAAACCCATTTTTGCAAACTCACTCTTCCACACACTATTATCCTAAAATCTCCCACGTTTTATTCCCAAATTCAACAAAATTTATCCCAAAAAAATACTACGTACATTGATTCTGCATAAAAACCACCCAAAATCTAATAAAAAAATAAGCAAAACTTGCTAGGTCTGAAAAATTTTAGTTCGCTCCATTCGAGTTCTATCTCCCACTAACTCAAAAATTCTTCTAATTCAAGTGTTGGGGATTGCAAGGTTTTGTTCTAGAAGGAGTTCTGCATGTTCAAACGGTCTCAAATTACAAAAAAAATCCCCATTCGATCTCTAATGTGGAATATGGTCGAACTGTTCTTTTAGAATTTAGGAAATTTTGGTTGTTGGTTGTTGAATTTTATGTGTATAGTGGGTTCAGGATTTGGGTTGGGAATTATGCGATTGTAGGTTTGCATAATTTTTTAGGAGAAGTTGGTTGGCTATTGGGGTAGTTTGGATTGTGTTTGTATTTTTTTAGACTGTTCCATATTGTTGTTTGCATGTTTATATGCGTAGGTAGATAGTTGGCTCGAGTGTTCCTTTTATGAGGTTGCAGGACCACCCTGAGTGATGAGAATGTCTTGTGCGATGCCCCATCCAAGAGACTAGCTTTGTGGACAGGAGGTTGCTTAAGGACCTCGAACTTTACAAACTAGTCATGGTCTTACTGAAGAGGATTGGTCTTGAGGGATTCATGGATAAGTTCGTCCCTATGTACACTAGTTATACTCTAGAGTTCCTTTCCACTCTTAGGCAAGTAACCAATAGGCCGAGCCACATGGTGGCAATGTTCTATCTAGGGATGGGGCCCGCTCTATAACCTACACTACTGAAAAAAGGTACATAAGCACCAGTACTTTGTCCCTGGGGGGTAAATACCAGAGTTTAATAGATGTAAAGCACTAGTTTTCTATCAAAAATCTTGGAAATCGGGGCTAGTGCCCAATTTCAGCACCAAATTATGGAAACCGGTGCCTAAAACTGGTGCCTAACATGGGATATATCACGTGTACATGATGGAAAATTTTCAAAAATCGGTGTTGGAAATGTATTTATGTGAATAATAGCATTTTTCCATGTAAAAAAATTGAGGGAAAGAAATAGCACTAGAATGAATATATAAATATGGTGCCTATTACAAATAGTTAGCATCAAAAAACGTTATTCCGGTGCCAGACCCGAAAAAGGGATGGTGTGATTATGAATTCCAGCTCCTGTAGGGTAAAGAGGACCTTACTGGTTCTGGATTTGGAATTATCTTGCAAAATTTGGGGAGAAAACTTTCTAGGATCGGTATATTGGTATAAAACTGGTGCTAGAAGAGCATTTTATGCTCATCTACCACTATTCATTGCTAGGTAAAAAGTGTGATTTGGGGGGGGGGGAGAATGTAATTTATTGTATTTTTCGGAGGGTTTT
>JAULKM010054865.1:0-12572 GCA_032355605.1 Rubia tinctorum
GTGCAAGTCATTGCGTACATTAAGCTGCCTATCACACTTGCATAATCAGCCTGTGATGCAGCTTCTCCCTTATTTTTTACACAGTCTAATTTGAAGTCAGTGGGAGTCGAGGCTGGCTTTTAATCATAGTGATTGAACTTATTAAGAAATTTCTCAATGTAATGACACTTTGAGAGTATTATTGATCCTTTATATTTCTTCATTCTTATCCCAAGAATAACATCAACCTCTCACATATCTTTCAGTTCAAGTTTACTTGAAAGAAACTTTTTGGTTTCCAATATTTGTACCAAATCAGAACCAAAGATCAACATGTCATCAACATATGAAGTTATGGGTTTATACTCTACAGTAACTGCAAGTAAAAGATATGAGTTTTGTTTTAAAACATTACATAGTTAGAGTAAAACATATATTTATATGTTTTACACTATATATGTGATGTTTTAGTCTAAATATATAATGCTTCTAACCAAAACTAAATATGTAATGTTTTACATATTTAGAACAACTAAAATAATATGAAATTGTATGTTTTACTCTAAATATATAATGTTTTTAGGCGCGTGAGTTTAGCCAAACAGGTTATAACCCAAATTTCACCTCGATTTTAATTTCTTTAACCCGTGATTTTTTCTTCTTTTTGTGTTAAAATTGCACTAGAGTCCCTGGTCTTTCCATTACTTATGGAAATACCGTCAATCAAGAGACTGGCTCTTTAAAAAAATCATTAATAATAAAAAAAATAACATGAAATTAGAATGGCTAAACATCAAAGAAAAACATTAAAAATACACATCAAATTTAAATAGTTAAGCATAAAAAATAATTATACATTAAATGATAATATTAATATACATGTAAAAAAATTAAACCTCAAATAAAATTACTAAAAATACACATGAAAATTTATATTCTAGTGCTAAAATGATATTAACTTTAGGCTGAGAGTGTCAGTATAACCCTGCAAAATGAAAAAATGCTAAAATAACCAGGGGTGCTGACGAGGGAGGGCTGACGAGGGAGAGTAAGGGAGATAGGACGGAAGGATGGCGGTGTGACAGAGCTAGGGATAATGGTGTGAACATCCGTCTGGGCTTGACTATTGGTAGTGTGTGGTGGTGCTGGTGGTGTGAATGTCGAGCTGGTGTCCTTGTGTATTGGTGTGAATGCTGGGATGTGCTGCTTATTTGTTCGAAGGGAGGAAGTGGGTCTGTTGGCGATGGGGAGACAGGGTGGTGGGCAATGGTGGGGTGGTTGTTGGGGGTAAGGGTAGGTTTTGAAGAAGAAATGGGCAAAATGGGAATTTAGCTTATAGACTAAAGGGTATTTTCATAATTTCTTATCTAGTCAACACCTTAATTGATGAGTCAGTGATGGAATATTTGTAAATGGCTATAAATACACAATTCAGCCTAAAATTAGGGCTATTTGGCACATTTTCATGTTGCAAGGTTATATTGACACTTTTAGACTAAAGTTAGGCTTAGAACTGTAAAATTCTAGAAATTTAACTAGTTAAGAAAACAAATATAAGTAATTAAACATCGGATGAAAACATAAAAAACACACGTCAAAATAATTAAATATTAAATAAATATGCATTAAGTTATTATTGTTAAAAATTAAATTAATAAAATGAAAAATATATTAAGTTAAAATAGCTAAACATCAAATGAAAGAACCCAAATTTTAAAATATCAAAGTATGCACCAGAATATGACACTAATATTTAGAAAAAAATAAACATCAATAATTAAAAATTTGAAATAGTAATTCACACTATTGAAATATCAAGACATACATTAAATAAAAATACACCTGAATTTTAAAACATCGAAATATCCACCAAAATGTGACATTGACATTGGTAAAAATAAAACTTCAATACTCCCTCCGTCCCAATTTAAATTACACAACAGTCATTATCACGTTATTCAAGAAACACGTTTAACCGTTAATATGTTTAACTACGTATAATAACGGCAAACAAAAAAGTTAATATTTAGAAACTACTTGTTACAATGAATTCAACAATATTACATACGATAATATTGTTACTCATATATCTATTCTAATATGTGGTCAAATTTTGATAAAGAATAATGTCCAAAAAGGAAGTGTGCAATTTGTGTGCAATTTAAGCTGGGTCTTAGGGAGTATTAAAATTTTAAAAAATAATTTACACTATTAAAACATCAAAAATTCATTAAATAAAATTGTAATATTTAAAAATAGGAAGAGATGATCTCCTGTGAGGCAGTCTAAACTTTAGGCATAGGCTTTTATAAAATTCTAGCTATATTCTAGCTCCAAAGACCAGTCTCAAATAATTTTACAGAGACCTATTTCTAATAATTTTACAGGGAGCTAGCGCTAATATTTTTTCAGGGGTTTTTTGTCCAATTTTTTCTCATCATTTTCCCGCCATCTACAGCCTGCAAAATAATTTTGAAAAATTTTGAAAAAAAAATTTAAAATATTTTTAAAGTGCAAAAAATTAATATGATTATCGAACTAAAAATTATAAACATTAGCAAAAAATAGCAGAATATCAACGAAAAAGTATAAAACATCAATTAAAAATTTGGAGCAAAAGATATATTAAAAGACAAATGAAACAACAAAAATCATATTAAAAATCAAATAAAAATCGACAAAAAATTGAAAAAATGTCGACTACAACTAATAAAACATCAACCAAAAATTATATAACATTAACAAAGATTCAATTATCATTTAAAAAAATACAAACATCGACCAATATCAACCAAAAGCTAAAAATATCAATTTCTATCACCTAAACTTCACCCAAAAATAAAAAAACGTCAACATAAGAAAAAAACTCTAAAAAAATCAAGCAATGTCACCAAAAAGGGCTACAAACATCAACTCGTATCACCTAAAACTCACATAGAAAATAAAAAATATCAACGTGGGAGAAAAAATGTATATTTATAAAAAATTAAAAAACTACAAATATCAACCTATATCACCCAAAATCTACAAACATCAACTCTTACCACCTAAACCTCATCCAAAAAATTACAACATCAATATGAGATTTTTTTTTAAACATCAACTCCTATCACTCAAACCTCACCCAAAAAGTGAAAAACATCAACAAAGAAAATAAAAACTACAGTATCAAACTATATCATCCAAAAATATGCAAACATCAACATATATCACCTAAACCTCACCCAAAAAATGAAAATATCTATATGAGAAAAAAGATGCTACAAACATCAAATCCTATCACTCAAACCTCACCTAGAAAGTGACAAAATCAACAGAGAATGAAAACTACATCATCAACCTATATCATTCAAAAATTTGCAAACATCAATTCATATCACTTAAAATTCACCCGAAAAATTATAAACATCAACTGAAATGAACTAAACATCAACTGAAAATAATAAAACATCGACAAGATGATTAAATTGTCAAATTTTATAGCAATTTCAAAATGTCACTGAAAATCATAAACATCAACTAGAAACAACAAAACATCAACTGAAAATCATGAAACATCAATAAAAAGGTGGTTAAATTGTCAAAGTAAATATCAAATCCAAAATGTCTGAAATTATGAAAATCAACTGCAACTAACAAAACATCAACAAAAACATCACAAAAACATCAACACAAATAATAAAACATCAATTTAAATATCAATTATTTTTTTTAAAAAAATTAAAATATACCTACAGGCGCGTGCCCTTCACGTGCTGAAGTGTGCAGGCGGCCAGGCACGCCCGCGCGTGTTGGCACGCGCGTCATCTTCTTTACGCTGCACCCGCTGTGTTCTGCGATCGGACCTTCATCTTCTTTACCGCATCTAGAAACTACGATTGAACCGTCATCTTAGTTACCGAATCCAGAAACTGTTGTCACTTTGCGATTGCCTCGCCGGAGACAACACCAGAGAACATTGCCGGAGACGCAGTGAATCGAACAATGTCGGAGAAACATCAAATCAAACACTAGAGAACATTACTAGAGGACGTAGCGAATTGAACAATGCCGTAGAAGAACATCGCTAATCGTACGACTCTGGGGAATCAATGATCAATTGCAGAGGAACGTTGATAATCAATTACAGAGGAACATCGGCGAATTGTAGATCCGACGACATTGCAGAGGAACATCGTGAATAGTGGCGGAAGAGAAGAATCGTTGTTGTAAGAAGAAGACGACGCGGCGGAGGAGCGCTTCGCGGAGGAGGGGAGTTTCTCGGTGGCAAAGCGGTTGTCGAGCAGTTTCTAGAAACGGAGGAGGAGCAAGAAAATTAAATAAAAATTCTGAAAGTTATAAACATTTATATAACTTTTTGATAATTGCACAATAGATCCTCATATTTATTAGCATATTTAAAGAAAAACCTCACTCCAAATTAAGACTTATACTAATTACATATTAAATATTGCCTAAAGTTTAGTCTGCCTAAAACAAGAATTTCTGAAATAGGAAACATCAATATTATCTTTCAGGATAAATACATTTATAACACTAACTTTTGGGTGAAAGTGCTAATCCAGCCCTAATTAATTATTGTATGAGTCAATCTAACTCTAAATTTTAAAAAATCCTTCCTGATATAGCCAATCTCCTTCATTGCGACATTGACCTATGATATTCCAGCAGTGAAAAAAGTGAAATGATAGAAATACCATTAACTAAAAAGATGAAAAAATTAAAACCCATAATACCCTTGGAAACCTAAGCCTTCCCACCCACACCAGAACCCTAACCGCTGCTCACCCACCCCGCCTCCCGCTAGTTCACCGACCATTGCCGTTCACCTATCGTAACCACCTACCTACCACCCGCTAGCAAACCTTACCCGTCGCCACCGCGAACCCTCCATTTCCACGAGCAACCATCGCGGAGAGTATCATACAACAACTTTGGAGCTCTGATTCATCATCTCACCAATCATACAGAGCGCCTCATCAGCATCCTTGGTTGCAGACACCGCGCTCAGGAGCTCCTTGTCCAGTATTCTCCCCTTCTTCGACGGGTCAACGGATGACTACAACATCGCTGTTCATAGGGAGATCAAAAGACGAAAGGGAAGACAAAAATGGGAGTTTGATGGATTAGTGGTGGTAGTTGTGGAAGAAAATGCATGTTTGAGGGAAAGAGAGCTTAATGGAAGAAGAATGGCGTGAGAGAGGGATACGATATGAGCATAGATAATTGAAGGTCATAGTTTCTTAAGTTGTGGAGTGGTGAAGTTTAATGATGGTGCAGGTGGGTCAAAATTCATCAAGGTGGAGGCACCTGAACATTGTCAACATTTTTTTTATTTTTTAATAAGGGCAAAAATGTTTTTTTCCACAAAAATTTCCCATCATAACGTTGATAAAAATGCTAACAGAGTCAAAGGTTAAATTGACACTTTCTAGAATTGCAGAGTTATATTAGCACTTTCAGCCAAAGATAGGGTTATTTTAGCACTTAACTCATTTTTATTTTTTATTTTTACACTTCTAACCCTAATTTTAGGCTGAAAAATACCAATATAACATTGTGAACAAGAAGGTGCCAAAATAAGAGCGAGTTTTTGGAGGGATTAGGGCTTTTGGTGGAGTTGAGTAGGTGAGAAAGTGAGGGAGTTGAAAAGGGGGCAGGAGTTGAGTAAGAGAGAAAGTGAGGGAGTTGAAAATGGGGCGGGAATTGAGTAGAAGAGAAAGTGAGGGAGTTGAAAAGGGGAAATTTGGGTGTGTTTTGGTTTTGGGGGAGATTTGGAGCTTTTAAATTTTTTGTCAAAATCTATGTCAAAATTATGAGCGGGATCTCTCATTCAATGATCATTTACTGCTTGTCTTCATTTCTATCGTTTCTTTTTTAAGAAAAAAAGGCAAAATACATTTAGAACCCCGAACTTTAAATTAAAAGTGCCAATATAACCATACAATATGAGGAAGCGTCAATGTAACCCTAACTCATTGCCCAATTTGCCAATCTAATCTTAATTTTTGGTCAAATTGTGCCGATATACTGAAACTCCCCATATCCGAGATTGACCAAAGGAATTCTGGTATTGACCAGAAACTGAAATGACAAAAATACCCTTGATGTGAAAGGCAAAAATTGTTTGCCTGATATGCCCCTGTCGACCTTAGGTTAGGCAAATTTATTTTGGTTAGGAAAATCTATTATTTTTCATAAATATAGAAATAAAAAAATATTTTATTTTTTGGGTTAAATGTAGAAAAACGATAGTACATGTTATTGAGTAAGTTAGAGTTGATTATTTTGAAGTAAGAAAGGGTAATCGAAAAGGATTACGAATACGTTCTTGTGCCGCATTATTAATAAATATTCCCATATATTATTGAAAAATAAAAGGAGGGTGTATAGAGTTTCAATTTAGAGTTACGAGTAAAGTTTTCACTTTTTGCACTTAAGTCCCTCCAAGAAATTTGGAATTGTAGAATCACAAAATTAGTGACACCAAAATTCAATTGAATGACATACGATTGCAGCTTGTGATTTGGGCATGAATGGGTGAATGGAAGGGCCTTGAAAGTCAACATTGTTTACTTGTACACAATTTTGAAAAATTACATTGTGGCCCAAAATTGTGTTACCCCATTATCCATTGCTCCAAAATATATTATTTTTGTTATTCTTACGTGCATATAAAAATACTAAACAATGTGTTTCTGGTGAATTGTGGAAAACGCTAGTAGATGTTCTAGAGTAATTTATAGTTTATTACACAGAAGTCAGGAAGAGAAATCGGAAAGGATTACAGATATATTCTTTTCCCTGATCGATGATAAACATTCCGTTATAAAATAGGGGTGTATAGGAAAGTACCACGTTCGAGCGGATTTCATTTTGGAGTTACGAGTAAATTTTTACTTTTTACTCTTAGGTCCCTTCATGAAATTTGGAATTATCGAATTACAAAATTGGCACCACAAAAATTCATTTGAATAATATAAAATTGCGACTTTGAGATTTGGGCATGTATGGGTGAATGAAAGTGCCTCGAAAGTCAACAATGATTACTTGTACACGATTTTGGAAAATTACACTGTGGCCCAAAATTATGTTTCCCGATTACCCTTTGTTCCAAAATACATGATTTGTTATTTTTACCTAACTATAAAATATTAAATAATATATTTTTTTGGTGAATTGTGGGAAAGCGCAAGTAGAGGTTCTAAAGTTACTTAAAGTTGATTACATAGAGGTAAGGAAGAGAAATCGGAAAGAATTACGGATACGTTCTTGTATCCGATCGATGATAAATATTCCATTATTGATTTGGAAAATGAAATGGGAGTGTATAGCAAAACACCACGTTCGAGCAAATTTCATTTTGGAGTTACGAGTAAAGGTTTTACGGTTTGCACTTAGGTCCCTCCAAAAAAATTAGGAATTGGCGAATCACAAAATTGACGACACCAAAATTCAATTGAATAATATACGATTGCGACTTTGTAATTTTGCCATGGGTGAATGGAAGGGCCTCGAAAGTCAACATTGATTACTTGTACACAAATTTGGAAAATTACACTATGGTCCAAAATTGTGTTTCCCCATTATCCATTGCTCCAAAATAATGAATTTAGTTATTAAAACATTTATAATTTAATTTATATTAGGTCAATAAAGGTTGATTGTTTATTGATTTAAATCAACCCAGTTATAGTTAAAATCAACAAAAGAAGTGAACGATTTTGAAAGTCAAGAAAAATATGATTTAGCTTAGAGCGGCTGTGTGCAACAGCGCAAATCTCATAATTGTTTTGGAAATTTTTTTAAAATTCTTTTAGCGAATTTGTTTGTAATTTTGGCTGGAAGATTGAATTTTTAAAACATTTAGCTTAGATCGGCTGCGCGCAGCTGAGCCCATCGCGTGAAAATTTTGGCAAAATGATTTAAAATGTTTTGAAATTTTTGGTAGGAAAATTGAATTTTTAAAATATTTAGTTTAGAGCGGCTGCGCGCATCTACGCCCATCGAATAAATTTTTTGGCAAAAAAATTAATATTTATTGCAATTCTTTTGAAATTTTTGGTGGGAAGATTGAATTTTAAAATTTATAACACTGGTTTTTTTATTAACACCGGTTTTTTTTGAAAATCGGGGTTAAATTAGCACCAGTTTTAAAATTGTTTTAAATTTTTGGTTAATTTTTTTAAAAAAATATTGCCAATTATTTTGAAATTTTAACACCGGTTTTTTTAATTAGTACCGGTTTTCAAAAAACTGGTACTAGTTTTAAAAAACAGGCACTAATTTATTTGGGGCACCAGTTTTCAAAAACCGGTGCTAGAGGGGGCACTATGTGGTAGTGTACGGGTTTTGAATCTTCCTCCAATAATATACGGTGCATGCAAGTTGAGGGACTTATACCTTTGATATCGGCTAATGTCCAACCTATGACTCCCCTGAATTTCTTAAGCACCTTAATCAACCTAATCTTTTGGGCACTAGTGAGCTTACTAGAAATAATCACCGGTAATGTCTCACCCTCGCCTAAGAAATTATACTTCAAGTCTTCAGGTAAAGGCTTAAGTTCGACTACGGGTGGTTCTCTAATGAAGACTTTGTCTCAGGCATCACTTATTCATCTAGGTTCTTGGGTAAGGTCTCTATGTGAGTATTAATTTGGGGATCAACCTCCCCCACATTCTCCACTAGACTGGTGTTCCTAGTATCTGATCATCGGTTAAGGGGTAATCATCTAAAAATACCTTCATGGCCTTATAAAAAACCTCTTGCACAATGACCTCAAGATAATCACTTTTAATAGGAGAAAACTCATCAAAGACACAATTCACATTTTCATACATGCTAACTCCAATGCAATCACCACACTCTAATTTTATCTTTCATGTGTGCATATCGACTTTAGCCCTGGAAGTTTTCAAGAAGGGCCTTCCTATCAATATAGAAGTGGTCTCCTTATTGTCTACCATGTCTAGGACATAAAAATCAGCAAAAATGTTAGTCCATTTACTTGAACAATCACATCCTCCACACTACCTCTTGGGTATATGGTGGAACGATTAGAAAAATGGACTACCACCCCGGTGGCATTCATCTTCGAAAAAACAGAGAATAAGGTATGACATTAATGGATGCCCCTAAATCAACCACAACATCTTTAATCAAAGTCTCTTGAATTGTGCAAGGAATAACGAACATAACAGAGTCTTTACACTTGGGGGGAGGTCAACTTGCATGAGAGAGAGAGGGATTAATTTTTCGAGTCATCTATAATTTCATGCCTAAAGCTATGTCTTGAATCACATAATTTGCTCAACAATTTCTCACATTCAGGCGTAAAATTCATATTGTCAAAGAGAGAAATGCTAACCTCATAATGGTTGAAAATCCGGAATGATTCCTTGTCATTCTCCTTGCCTTGATTATTTCGCATCCCATCCAAAGAGGAAATGGTGGAGCTTCCTTATCAAATAGTTTCTGTCTCCCCACAAATCTACTTACTTTCCCTATTAACTCTCTCACTTGCCCTCCAACTTTCTCAACACTTGAATAGAGTTGATTTCCAAAGTCACTTATGCAACTAAATACTTTGTTTTGGAGGTAGTCACTTGCTTCACAAAGGTCGGTTTAAACTCCAAGTATTTCTTTACAAGCGGACTTGGGGGTGTGTCCCATGACCAAATCAGGTGAGTCAAGGCATGAACGCCATGCTTGTTCCTGTTGGTCTTGCAACACTGCAAGCTCTATTTCTCTCCCATACTCGCTCAATCAAGAGCAAGTCTATGTAGGTTGATCGTAATGACACACCCTACATAGTCTCATTTTTGAACACTCTCTCCCCACATTATTTATTTATTTATTGGTTTTTTCAATAAAAACAAAGAGAAAACAAAGTTCAGAATCGTAGTGCGAGGGTTCTCGGTTTGCACCAAGATCCTAAGCAATAGCTTTTCTGGAAAATAAAAAGAAAAAGAACAATGGTAATTGCTCAACTGACACGCTATGCAAGTTCACTATTAGACTGTTAAACAAACATCCCCGACAGCGGCGCCAAAATTTGACCCGCCCCCTCTCGAGTATCGGTAAAAACATGAGAGAGTGATTTTAAGGGATCAAATATAGAATTTATAGTGTTGCTTCCGTTCCTACTACTATGCTACCAAGAATGGTAAATAGTGGCAAGTACCGGGGTCGTCCACGGAGATGTTAAGAATTTAATAATTATCTACTCGCAGTCGTGATCGGGTCGTCAATCCGACAATGTGTTAGGAATAATAAATGTTAGTAAAACAATCATTGTGAGGATTTGTATTAACAGCTAATAATATGTAATCAAAATAATAAATAATATAAACTAGTACTTGGAGAATATTTGCGTAGCATGATTAATGTCATTTAGATCCTCGATTTGATCACATACAAGAAATATGAACCTATTCTAATGTTTCTGTCACATAGTGCAGACGATGGCCAAAACTTCACCCTATCTGTCACATAAGGGTGCGTGTATAAATTCTTCCATCGGTCTCGCCTTCGCAAAATAGAGGAGTGCAACAATAGCAATGGCTCATGATTTTGCCTCAATAAAATTACTTGTTTCGTTCTTTTATTGTACCATATTTCTAAAATGTTCTCAAATTGTTTTATTGAAGTTAGTGTATCATTCAACAGTTATTGAGATTTAAAAAATGAGTGGGTCTCCTGACAGGCGTTGTCCATAAGTTTGTGGACAGACCACATATTTTTACCTTATACATTGCATTTGTTAAATTACATGCTAAATTTAGAAATTTCAAAAATATTTTTAATAGTATATTTTTATATTTTCACATTCAAATACATATTATTACTTGTTTTAAATTTTAAAATAAAATTCAACACTTAAAGTAAAAAACCCACTGTGGAATATCCATAAACTTATGGAAATGTCGCATTTCCTGAAAATTATTTTTTTTAAATGAGAAAAGTGCTTATACGCCCCTATATAATTAAGCGTCAACCTTATGATAAATGAAGGTCTAATATAACTGTTCGATAATAAATAAAAGTGCAAAAATACTCATTCCGACAAATTTAAGTCGAAATTTGGTGAAATGTCATTTTTACCCCCTAAAAAGGAAAAGAATTTACTATCATACCCCTAAATTCTAAACCTAGCTAACTGCTTCTTATTCTTCTCCATCTTGTTCACAGATTTATTCTTTTTTCTATTGGGTGGGTTTGGGAATCTAGCAAGGACTGGGTTTGGTTGGCGTGAGGGCTAGGGTTGGGAATCAAGTTGGAGGGATCGTCGTCGTGGCGGTAGAGCAGGGCAGCGGAAATAGGCGACCACAGTAGTGGTTAGGGATGATCACGAGTCTATGACCTAGCCCAGACCCACATGGTCGGATATGGATTCAAATAATTTAGACTCATCGGGTCCCGGTCTAAAATATCAATACATAGACTCATCCCGTATACCCATATAACCCTAGCTATATAAATAATTTTACCTTGATTTCTAAATTACTTTCATATTATCTCAATATTTTTTATTTTAAATTCAATGAATAATATGTATTGTATATTTTTTTGAAAAAATAATTTAGATGCATATTGAACCGAATTACTTGTATTTAAGATAATATATATTAGTGTTAGTAAGAAATTATAATCTTAGACCCATTAGAACCCGTTTGGATCCAAGAATTGTTTAGACCCATCGAGTTTGGTTATGGGTCTAGGATTTTCAAACCCTACGGGTCCAGTATAAAAAATTTTAGCGTCGGGTCCTGGTCTAATTATACCCAACCCATGATCATCCCTAGTGATGGTCTTTATGAATCAGCGTTTGTTTTGGGGGGCGATGGTTCTTGAATCTTGATTAATTAAGCTACTTGTGAAAAGTTAAAGTTGAAACAGATTCTTCCATTTTGTATGGGTGTTCTTACAGTAGTTTCCATTTTTCTGTTTGATCTATTTTGATATGGTAAACTAGGAAACAGTAGTGGGGTTTTCTTCTCTCTCCTTGGTGGCCACTGGGTTGTGTGCAGGTGTCACCTACTGAAGAGGCTGAGCGGTTGAAGCTTTGGCTCTGGCGGTGGGTGGGTGAGCATTGAAGATGAGAAATTAAGGCAGCAAATAGGGGTGGTAGTCAACTCTGGCTCTGCAAGAGATGAACGATTGAGGCTGAGCAAGGTAGCAGAAATAAGCAGTGGTCTTGAATGGTGGTGGACTGGAGTTGTGCGGCGGCAGGTGGTGGCACAGCGGTATCGTGAGGGTGGCGGGGTGGTGTTTGTGATGGTGGTAGGGGTCGCTAGGAGGTCGTTGCCATACCTCTCAAATATACTATTTTAAAACCCTTTTTGCTTACTAACTACAATTAAGTAGATAATGGCAAATCGGGGTCGTCCGCAGAGGCAGAGGATATTCCCAAGTGTTTGCTCATATAATGGTAAACATTATGCTAGATATAGATATAAGCATACATATAAAAGCACATAAAGAGGGGTATTTTGTGTTGGTTTTTTAAGCTACCAATTTAAAGACAAGTTAAACTAATAAAGCATACAATCACTAAAATGAGATTAAGTACGGATTACGGAGTCTTGGGG
>JAULKM010054874.1:0-12572 GCA_032355605.1 Rubia tinctorum
GGTTAATGCATAAAAATAGGATGATTAGTCGATGATCAAAGGATAACTAGAAATGTAAACCAATTGCACCCAAGACTCGTTTTCATCTTTATTCCGTCTTTTGTATTAGTGTGTTCGTAGTTGTATTGTCATCTACAATTTTTTGTTATTAGTTTAAATTAGTCGTAGTGTTTTATAAAAAATCCAAAACCCCACTCTTTACTTGCTTATATATATGTATATAGTTATATCTAGGCTTATATCCACCCTTATATGTGTAAACGCTTAGGAATATCGATCTTCTCTGTGGACGACCCCGACTTGCCACTATCTACTTTCTAGTAGTGTAGCAGCAATTAGGGCAAATAAATATTATCTTTGAGAGGCACGACGTCGGCCTCCCACCGGCGGTCGAGCAGTAGTGAAGAAGAAGATGATGAAGGGTAAGAGTATTTATGTCATTTCACTTCTTGACATTGACAGAATCTCTTGAGTCAACATCAAAATTAGAGAGTTAGGTTATATCGACCCAAAATTTCTGAAAGTTAGGGTTAGATTGGCACATACAATTATTAGTTAGGGTTATATTAGCACTTTCTGAGATTGCAGGGTTATATTGGCACTTTCAGCCTAAAGTTAGGGTTATAAAAGTAAATAGCCCTATTTTAATTGAACCTTATCTTTCCATTAATATATGGAAAGACGATCTTTCCATTAATCTATGGAAAGATGTTATTTTCCAAGACTTTGTCTTGATAATATATTTATAAATGTTTCTTTAGTGAAACAACGTTATCATTATCAACATTGTATGCATACAGATTCCATATAAAATGAAAAATTATCAAAATTTTGAAGATTTGATTTTAATAGCATGCCATTGCATGGTTTATGATAAAGATATATTTATTATAATCATACAATTTTTTATTAAAATATTTAAATTAGATAATAATTTTTACTAATTAAAATCAGTGCAATTGAGTTATAAATGTCCATTTTTGTCTTCTTCCAATATTTTTTCTTTAAAATTTATTGTGATTAATTTATAACATTGTGCTTTTTTCACTACCATGATCAATGAATCATTCTGACTAAAAATGATATTCTAGTGAAAGTCATATTTTATTAAACAATCTAGAGAAGACCAAAAAAAATTTGTGGTCAACAAATATTGTACTCTGTATATCATTTTCAGCCAAAACCAAAAGTAAAAGTTTGACATTTCCAGCAACAACAGTAGCAAAACCAAGGTCAAATATAAGGAGAGCTAATTTATAATATCAAAATATTATATACATTAGATCTAAAATGTTTAAATTAGGGGATATCATTAGCAATTCATGATTAATTAATTGAAGTAGAAAATTATAAAATATGAAGTTTTATAATTGATCAAAAAAATATAAATTAATCATCTTAGAGAAATAAATAATAGCTATATAGTATTAAAATGTAGATAATTATAATTATTAATAATACAAATTAATTGAAATTTAATTTTAAAATAAAAACATAATGTAATATAGCTTAAAGAATTATTATTTTTTAAAGTTATCACTTATCACATATTGATATGTGTTAAAATAAGTCATTTCTAAAGGTTAATTAACAAAAATTAAATAAATTCGTACAAGAAAAAATGCAAATAAAATTTATAGTGTATTAAATAAAAAATTGAAAGAACTTACATGTAAAATATTTCATAACAATATCTATAATTTATAATAAAGTATTCTATATTTATTTATTTTCTCAAAATTAAAATTTATTAGAAACACTAATATAAACAAAAACAAAAATTTACTCCATCTACAAAAAAAAATTACTCCATCTATTATTTTACATGTTTAACAAGGTAATTTTAAATATTTTTCTAGACAAATTAAACTGCGTGGAGAGAATCGATTACAGAGAGGAAAAAAAGGAATAAAAATTATTCACATATTGTCATGAAATAGAATTGATAATATCAAAAAGATAAGTCAAAATGAAAAATGTATCAAATTTAAAAATAAGTATTGTAAAAAATAAGTATAATGAAAGAATGTGCATTCTCATAAATAGGGTAATATAGTTAATCATAAATTGAAAGCATTTATGTATTTAAAAGTATTGAAAATCTTGGGGAAGAAACTTGCATTGAAAATTGGGTATCAACTTTTTAAAAAATTACATTTTGAATTGAAACCTAACATGAAAATTTGTCTGAGTGACATGTGACAAAAATTATGTGTGAATAACATGTAGCCAAAAATAGTCTCCTTGAATATATACTATAGATTGAAGGTGTCCATTTTTGCCACATGACATTCAAACATAATTCTTACCACATACTGCATGCTTAGTTTTCCACACCAGCTTCATGATTTTTTTTAAAATGTAATCATTAATTAACCATATTTCATCTAATATGAAGTTATCTTTTCGTTTCCCCGTGCAAGTATCATTAATAATAATCTCACAAAATATTGAAAGTTTCAATATCTCCCCACTTTTCTTCTCTTTTTTTCATACCATACCACTCTATTTCATTTTGTTAGGTTTTTCCTTTTCCAAATTCAGATCTTTGTACTTCACAACTGTATGTATTTTCTTCATTCACATAGGTATCATGCAATTTAATAAAATCCCCCTCACCCTTACTATGTAGTTTTATCTTTGAAAAATTATACATAAATCAAACAATTTTGACGTGAATAAAAATATTTGGTCAAAACCAACTAATTTTTTATTAAAATATTTATTAAAATTATAATAAAAATATAAATGTCAGTAATTTATAAATTAATATAAGTTTGAGCATCGCCCGGGTATTACCTAGTAATATTATATTTAAAAATTATTTTTATTTATTAAATAATTTTTTTTAAAAGCTGCCACGGAAAATTGTGGCAATGTCACCTGGCCAAAAACTTGATGCTTTAGTTATTATTATAGATTATAGATTATATATTTTCAATCCTGTACTACCTCTGATTATGTTTGACACCATAATTTTAAGCGTTGTTTTTTTAAAAAAATAAAAATATGTGAAGAGAATTGAATGAAAAGATTAAAAAGTTTAATAAGTAGTTGCGAATTATTATTTTTTGCCATAAAAGGAATATGACAAATTTGAAAAAACATATAAAAAACAGAGAGAGTAACTCTATCTTGGGATGAGGTGATAGAACAAGTCCAACAGATTCTCCAAAAAAATTCTTCAAATGGAGATTCAAAACTCATATTTTCTATATTTTTCGTTCGAACTTTAACAGACTCCCTATTTTACAGATTTTGACATTTATTATATAATAATGATTTCCTTTGTAATTTAAATCAAAACCTTAGTTTAAATTGCTCTACCAATATATATACTTGAAGAAGAGTTAGAAAAATGGCTAACGTTATTACTTCATTGTTAAATATAATTAAATGTTTAACTATTTATTTATTTAAATAAATTCAAAATAACAACTATTAAATTCATAAAACTCATCAAATTATGCTAATGCAAAGTTTTTTGCACGTTATAACAAAACAAAGCAACCTTTTGAATAAAAAAAATTAAAGAAGTCAAATTTAAAAACATATCCCTTTTGATATTTCATTATTTTTCATCGAGTTAATAAAGAAGACATTAACTAATTTATTAATATCATATTCATGTCGTGAATCATGTTAATTATTATTTGAAAATCATAATTTTAAAAAAAATAATTGATCACTCAAATTAATAACCAAAAAAACGAGAAGAAACATAAAACTAATATATCATATGCTATCATCAATCAAATTTTAACTATAGCATAGGGATAAGAACACTAAAATATCACTAAGCGGGAGGAAATAAAAGGGAAAACAAAATGAAAGGTAAGTTTATTTGTTAGTTTATAGTTTTTTTAGGTTAAAGATGTATTCAATGATTTTCAAAAGGAATTACAAAATGTGGGATGTGATCCAATCTAGAGGTTTGGTCTCTAGATTGTTTGCATGGTTAGCCAGTATATGGGCTATTACATTGTCCTGTTTTCTAATCCAAGCTATATTTGGCCAATTGTGGATGTCAATTAGATTGGAAATATCATTTATGAGTAGACCAAAATCAGATAAGTTATCGTTCCGATTATTAATAGTATTTATGACAATTTGTGCATCTCCTCGAATACGTTGAATTGGCAATCCCTTGTTTGTTACTTTCTCTAAGCTTGTTTGTAGTGTCATAGCTTCCGCATCTTTGGCGTTGCAGGGGATAGATAGTCTATGTGATTCTCCATAGATCCAAGCACCGCTCAAACTCTTTATGTACCATCCCAAGTAGGTGCTACCATTATACGGGGCAACATCAAAGTATAATGTGTTCCCTACTAGGGATTCCGGAGTATGATTGGAAGTTTGCTCAGATGATGAATTCCATGTCTTTGCTAGACTGTCAAATTGCTTGCTACCATGTAGAAATCTATGTCGTGGTTGAAGAACATGTTGCTCGCCATGTAGGGGCTTGTTACGATGGCTCCACAGCTGGTATAACATCATAGCCATGAGTGCCATGTCTTGACTAGTCACCTCTAATATGAGTTCTTGTGCCCATAATTTTGCATTTGGCTGTTGAAATCTGTATATCTTTTTGTGCATATCTGCTGCAAACCACATTTGGTGTACTGCAGGGAAATGAAAGAAGATATGAGAGAGAGTAGTATCGTCGCTGGAGCATGTCAAACATGTTGCTTCATGTCTCGAATGCCTCTATCATAAGTAATCTGTTGATGATATGCAGTTGATTCTTACACAATCTTCACAGTAGGTGTTTCACCTTTGGAGGCACTCTTAGGTTCCAAATTTATTTCCGTTGTTGGGAAGGTCCGGAGTTGTTGTTGGCTATATGTCCTGCATTGGGAAAAAATTGAACAATTAATTTCTAAGTTATATGGCGATTTAACCGTGTACTTACCATCTGTTGTTGATTGCCATGTCCATTTGTCCGGTTGATGATGATCACCTCTACATGGCATGGATAATATAAGAGATGTTTCCTTTGTGCTAAAAGTTTCTCTAATAAGACTTTCATTCCATTGATTAGTGCCTCCCATTTTTAGATGATTCACTGTCAGATCGTTTGGAAAAGATGTTGAACGAGACTAAGGTTTTATATTACCAGTCCGCGGTAGCCGAGGATCATGTTTAAGGTTAGTATTATTCCCGGATCTGATGTGTTTCTGTACATCTAGCTTCAATAATTCCCTTCCATCCAGGATGGATCTCAAGGTGTATGATGGGTTATAACCGAGACTGGCTTCCTAGAAAGATGATGAAGAGTAATATTTAGCTTTTAAGACCCTTGCCACCATCGATTATGCATTGCTAATTATTCTCAAAGCCCGTTTTCCTAACATGGCAGTGTTAAAGGTCTTTAGGTCTTTGAAACCTAGTCCACATAATCCTTTAGGTAAGAATAGTTGGCACCATTGGGCCCAATGTATCTTTCTCTTTTGAGTGGTGCTTCCCCATCAGTATCTTGTGTATGTTTGGTGAATGTTTTCTATCAGGTTTTCTGGCAACATGAAGTAAGACATTGTTTAAGTGGGGATAAATTGGAGGACTGCTTTGAAGAGTACTTCTCTTCCTCCTTTGGACAGCTGCTTGGGATCCTAGCTTTCGACTTTTTCTCTATCCTCTCCTTGAGATTTTCCAATGATCCCGTCTTTGATCTCCTGAATATGATTGGAAGACCAAGGTAATTCTCATGATTTACTGTTTTCGACATCTGTAGTATTGATAGAACTATGCTTTTTCCACTGCCAGAGTTATTTGTGCTGAACATAACAGAAGATTTTTCTAAATATATATTCTTCCCAGAAGCAAGGCCAAAACTGTGTAGGATTCCCTTGAAGTTAGTTGCCTCTTGCTGAGCAGCCTCTCCTAATATCAAAGTGTCATCAGCAAAAAGGAGGTGAGATATGATCAGTGCCGACCGAGCTATTTTCAATCTGTGCAAAACTTTCTTTCGCACTGCTTCCCGTATCATTTGAGATAATACCTCTCCACAGATAATTAACAGATATGGGAATAGCGGATCTTCTTGTCCAAGTCCCCTGGATGGTATTACAATGCCAAATTGCCTTCCATTTAGTATGAAAGAGAACCGCATCGTGGAAATGCAGTTTTCAATTAGTCTAACAAAAGTAGGATTAAAACCCATTTTCAATAGAACCTTGAGAAGGAATGACCATTCAATTCTGCCAAAAGCCTTACTCATATCCAATTTAATGGACATAGACCCCGTACGCCCCATTTTGTTCCTCTTGATGTAGTGGTGCACCTTATGTGCAATAAGAAAATTGTCTTTGATTAGTCGATTCTTAACAAAAACACTCTGGTCACTTGAGATAACGGTGTCCAATATCTCCTTGATCCTATTAGAGATGCATTTCAAGACTATTTGATAAACCACATTGCATAGACTAATAGGTCTGAACTGTATGACATCTGTTGGTTTCTTCACCTTAGGGATGAGCACTATGTTTGTATCATTTATGGACTGCATCTATTTTCCTTTTAATAGTGCCTCAAAACAAACTTTTCCACCAACAATATCCCAATATTTTTGGAAAAAAATGATGGTGGCATGCCATCAAGACCAGGTGATTTGTTAGGGGCCATATTATTGAGAGCTAGGTATACTTATCCTTGGGTGTATGGTCTCATTAGTCTTCTATTCATCTCCTGTGTAATCCATGGATTCACCTTTGTCATCAATTGGTCAATAACCAATGGATATGGGTTTGCACTGTCAAAGAGGTCACGAAAGTGATCTGAGACAATATTCTCCATATCTTGTTCTTTTAGTACACCATTGTCCTTTCCTGTCCCTTAATCTGTAAATGGTATTTCTCCATTTTCGCTTATTGGCAAAAGCGTGGAAGAATCCCCTATTCCTATCACCTTTTTCCAGCCAATGTTGTTTAGCTCTTTGTTTCCACTTAACCTCTTCTATATCTAGCTGGTACTCAAGTTTTTATTTGAGTATAACTATCTGTTGTTGGGTTTCTGAGGAAATGATTCTCTTCTGAAGGGTCTGTATCTGATTGTAAAGAAATCTTTTTGCTTGTGCTGATTTTTAAATTCAAATTTTCCCAAGATGATAAACTTTCTGAGCATTCCTTTATCGCGGTAGGGAGATATATAGTTGTATTATTCCAAGAATCCTAAACCACATCTTGGCATTAAGGAGATTGAATCTAGTAATTCTTAAATCTGAAAGGCCTATGTCGAGGAATTAAGGAAGTGTCTCTTTGATGAGATCTTATATGTAGTAAAATAGGCACACGGTCAGATTGGTGGCTAAATAGATGCATTAAAGTTGAAGCTGGAAACGCACTTTGCCAACTAGGATTTTCCACTGCTCTATCTAACCTGGTTTTGACTGTGCATGGGTTCTTCCAATTTTGAAACCATGTAAATATATACCCCTCATAGCCTAGGTCGGTTAGATTACATTGGCTTAGAGTCATTCTAAAATCATCGATTTGGCCTGGTGGTCTTCTTTTTTAGCTGTGAAATTTAGTCTGATGAAGGACTACATTGAAGTCTCTAATGGACATCCGAGGAAGATTAGGGTTGTTATTAAGCGTTGGAATTTTTTTCCAGAAGAGGCAGCATTTGTGGGTTCCATATTTGTCATAATTTCCTGTACAACGCCAAATCAAGTCAGTTGAAGAATTCTTAACTGTAATATCAATAAAGTTGAAATAACAGCTCAAAATTGCAACTTCTAAGAGCATGTACAATTGGGGTCTCAAAGGGGACTCAATTAAAAATTGAGACAGAACCGAGACCAAAAACCCCCCATAGTGGGAGTCTCAAAGAGGTCTGCATTGCTGCAAACCAAGGCCACGATCCATGAATTAGAGACCGGCCCAGCTTTGACATTAGCAAAGCATCACGTGGGAATGTGGGGGGCATGGCGCTTCAGCGCCCAAGTTTTTTGACCAAATATTTTTTTAAAATTTTGGATCTTTTTCAATTGGGCATGGGTATGGGGTATAGCTCTGATATTTATTTTTTTAATCCAAATATTTATTTTTGAATTTTGAATATTTTTAAAAATTAAAATTACATTCTTTAAAAAATATATGTTTCTTTTGTTTAATTATGGTTCCTAAAATAAAATTTAAAAATTGAAATTAATTTCAAAAATGAGATTTGAAAAAACAAAATCCAATTAAAAAATTATAGGTGTATTATTAAATTTCACATTGCAATTTATTTTGTTAGGTAAAATTTTTTGAATTAAATATTAAAGGTAAAAATAATGAGTAGGATAGAGAGAATCAAGTGAATTGTATGGAGTTGTCTCAAAGTGGTCTCAACCATTGTAAACAAAAAAATGGAGTGATTTAGTTGTTGTCTCAATTGCTAAGGTGGAAGAGAGAAGTTGATTATTTAATGAACTGAAACCACAAGAGGTGTCTCGGAGTGTTCTTTGCATTGTACATGACCTAGGTCTTTATTCCAAAACAACGCAAGGCCCCCTGAATTTCCATTAGAGTAAATAGCGACTCCATGCAAGTCCAGGGTGTTTTTAAGTTCTAACATTTTAACTGACAAACACTTGGTTTCTAAAAGAAATAAAATATGCGGGGTAAATTTGTTGAAAAGATGTTGAAGATGTCTAATTACACGAGGGTGTGACAGCCCTAGGCAATTCCAGCTCAGTAGACTCACAGGCGTCGGCAGGTCCTTGCCAATCACCGCCGCTGGTATAGTTGGGGAATGACCCAAAGAAAATCAGGACAAGAACAACATCATGGAAAGTCGACGGTCTCTCTGTAATGGGAAGGATCACCCTGAGTAAGCATGTTCTTGCATCAACAGTGCAGTATACTTTAGGCACCTTTAAAGTACCATCAACAACAACCAAGAGTATTGAAAGACATCTGGTTCGATTCATATGGGCGGGAGATGTGGATGGTCAAGGTATCCATTGGAAATCATGGAAAAGTTGTGTCATTCAAAATGGCACGGGGACTTGGGTATGAGATCAACTGCAAAAATGAACCAGCAAAACTTGGAAAACTAGCTTGGAAAATCTTCAAGGACAAGAACTCTTTTTTACCAGTTTCTTCACTAGCAAGTACTGTGAACAAAATTCATTCTTGCAAGTGAAGGCGAATACAAGTGCAACATGAGGCTAGAGAGATATATTGTGGGGCTGAGACTTGATAAAACAACATCTAAAGTTGCAGGTTATTGATGGGAAGTCAGTTTCAATACAGGATAACTAGATACCAAATCATTGGAATCCAATCAGGCATGACCGACAGGTTCTACCTCTCTTTAACTTCAAAGTTAGTGATCTCATAGATAATTCAAAGCAATGAAGAAGGACACTTTTAGAAGTATTGTTCCCACCAGAGGTTATACCTAATATCTTAGGGATACATATACCTCCAGACCCATTCAATCAGAAGAACTACCAATTTTGGGAGATGGATTGGCTGGGGAAGTACAGTGCCAAATCGGGGTACCATGCAACATGACATCATAGGTTAGAACAAAGGTCATCCACCTCAGCAAATTCTATCGTGACACAGAAACAGAACATGTGGAAGAAACTTTGGTCATATCATATCCCGAAGAAGATTAAGTTACTTGTCTAGAGGCTAGCACATGATGCAACACCAACGGGTCCAGCTCTCAGGAAAAAAGGAATAGATGTTTCACCAATGTGCCAGTTATTTCAGAATCACATTGAAACCCCTACTCATATGATCCTCGTATGTGACTTTGCAAAGAGGATGTGAGGGTTTCAAGATTGGGGTTTGATTTTGGACAAGGTAATATGGTCGAGCTAAAAGAATGGCTACAATCCTGTTTTGCCACATCACCGGATATAATAGACATCAATCTAACTTGCTATATTATATGATCCATATGGTGTGCAAGGAACCGAGCAACAATAGAGATGCAGAGACCAACAGTTTCAGGTGTCCTACAAATGGTCCAGCCATACCTAGCGGAGGACCACAACCTCACAACAAGATATGACAGACAAGAAATCAACCCTAATACACCAGGTCAACAACTGCATCTATACGTGAGAAATAATCAAGAAGTGGAAAGGGCATCTGAACAGGTTGGGGACATTAGGCTAATCTGGCAACCAGGAGACAACAGTTCTATGTGGGATGGACCGAAATAACGACAAACGCAACATTCAGATCAACAGATGGCTAAGCGTCAGCTGCATGAGTGGTACAACCAAACTGGATAGCATGGTGCAATGGAAATTCAGGTAAATTCGGTTGTTCAGGCGGAGCTGACAGCAATCTATGAGGAAATGTCCCAGGCTAAGAAATGCTCGGTAATGTGCGCTCTCATCAGAACTGACTGTGAGATGGCGCTAAAACACATCAAGAACTACCCTGCAGTTCCACCAAATCTCAAGTGTTTAGTTAGGAATGTCATTATGCTAGCAATGACTTTTTTCTAGTTTTTACTTGATGAGAGTGCCAAGATTGTGTGGTATATCCACATAATCTTGCAAAATTTGTATTAGAGGGTTACTACCCTCGATCTACTTTTACTAATGAAAGCGTAATCTTGTTTTCAAAAAAACACAAAGAAAGTTGTGCATTCGATAGGAAATATTCTAGGATTGGTCCATTTGACTGAATCGGCCAAAAATTATGGAGTAGGCTTAGTGGTGTCAATTCAGGTAATCGTGTCGGGTTCGTGTCGAGTTAGAAACGGTTTGGGTTAAAACAGGTCGGGTAAAAAACGTGTCAATTTTTAGTTTTCGGGTCGTGTCGGGTCGGGTTACTGTCGTGTTGGGTTGATACGTGTTGGATTTTTTTCTCGTGTCGGGTTCGGTCGGGTCGGGTTGCTATCGGGTCAATTTAAAATGGGTCTGTTATTTTCTTCGAGGTCGGGTCGGGTCGGGTTATTGTCGTGTAATTTTTTTGCTAGGGTTAGATCGGGCCGGGTTGGATTGAATCGGTTCTTTTCGGATCAGGTTCTTTTCGGATATTATTTAATATTATTTAAATAATATTTAATATTTTTATATGAGTGCGTCTCTTAAAATACGGTCTTTCCATAAGTCATGAAAAGACCAAGGTTTAAAGTGTAAATTAGAAGAAATGAAGATAAAATTTTCGGGTTGCATGAACCGGGTTATAAAATTTATAACTACTACATGTTACATAATAAAACTTTAATATTGCAATAAAAACCTTTTACCTTTTATTATTCTAATTAAACTCCGTCTTTCCATAAACTTATGGAAAGACCGTATTTCCCAAGACTTTGCCTTTCTTATATGATTTGGGTTATTTGTGACCCGGCTCGACCTAGCCCAACCAAACCCATTTGGCTCAAATTTTGAGTCGATTTGGACCAGAACAACAAACCCGCCCCGACTCGCGAGTCAACATGACCAGCCCTAACTATACCGCTAGCATGTCTTTTCCCAAAAATGTTTCACTCTACTCTCACTACTAGTATAGACTCCAAAGTAGAAAGAGTCTGTCTTCCGCGATATAGTCTCATGGTGAGACCAGTGGCAAACCACAAATAATATTGACAATAAACATGAGCTTTTTTAATTTAGGGTCTGAACTATAAATGTAAATTAATAAAATGCGCCTAAAGTGAGCAACTAAGCTGCAATTGCACAAGAATGTACCTGGGTTAAGAAAACCTCATTTTATTTGTCGTTTTGCCAGCCTCGATCGGCGCCGTCTTTGTCACTGCTGATTGAGCGCCACATTCGAGTCGGGTTCAAATTTTGCATCATCATTTCCTTTAGCAGGAGTGGAAGAAGGTGTCGGGTATGAAAGAAGGCGCAGTCGGAGGGTAGAAGTTTTGAACGTTGTGTTGTCAATCGGATTTGCAGTTCTTCGTCCACCGTCTCCATCGTCGTCTTTTGCCAGCGCAAGTGAATTATTGGGAGACCCAGGTTAATTCTTGAAGGTGGACAAAGTCCGGTCAAAGGCGGGTGAATTCTCAAAAATATCGTCGTTGCCAATGGCTGCAACAAGGAAGTAATGTCGCGATTCTGGTGGTTGGGACGGAAGGCATGATTTCGATTGTTGCGGTATCGTTAGAGTGGCGCGGTCTATTGGTTGCAGGGTCATTAATAAGGCGCATTCTCGATGGTTAGAGTTTGAGTTGGGGAAGGAATCGGGTCGGGCAGGGAAGGAAACATATCAAAATTGAGGTAAACTTGGGTTGGAGATATGTTTGTTGTTGAGTTGTGGTTGGATTTGATACCCATAACTTACAACTAATTAATAAAAGAGTAAAGTGATAAAATGACCATGACTTTTGGCTGAGAGTGCCAATATAACTCTGCAATCTCAGAAAGTGCCAAAATAACCCTTGACTCCGCTGACTTTTTAGTCAACCATTTTATGCCCGGAATTTGTTGAAAATACCATTTTCCCTTGTCAAACAAAAAGAAAAAAAATAAATTCTCTCCATATTCTTTCTAGCTATGGGATCAAATTCCGCCATAAGAATAAATTTTGCCGCAAGATCAAATTCTTCTTCTATCTTTGAAATTTCATAACCATAATTCTGTTTATTACGGAGATGGGGCTAGGGCGGAG
>JAULKM010054891.1:0-12571 GCA_032355605.1 Rubia tinctorum
ACAAAAACCGAAAATGGTTATCTAAACCCCTTATGATGTAAACCTACCTAAATCTAGAAATCTTCTAACAAAAAGATTACAAAATAGATGTTAAATGCTTCGAAAAATACATGAATTTGACATCTCATCAGGGAAATATCTATGGATTTACCTTAGAAAACTCAGAATTGAAGAGAGAATTACATAAACGAGTGAGGAATGATGGAAACAGACTGAACAAGAAGAAGATTTAGAAAGCTTAGACGAGAAGAATGAGATTAGAAACTATGCTACGAACTCCAAAAAAATATTCAAGATGCCTATCCTTTCTTCCCTATGTCCTTATATACTTCGTTCAGCTACCAAACTTCATAGGCTAGTTGAGCTGTTTCAAAATATGCCTTAGAAATTGTGGTTTTCCGTTAGGAGTTTTTTATCCAAACTAACTCATAACCCTTCAATCTATTCAATTTGACTTCCTTAAGCCTACTTAATGAGTTGAATGTAACAATCCCTCCCTGTTGAATTTCACTTATCCCCAAGTAATCACTATCTTCTACACTGAGCTTAGTTGGGAAATTCAGGAAATTGTTGCTTAACAAACTCACTGTCTTTGCAAGAAGTTTCCTCTTCCACTCTATTAAACACTGCACAATTTTCTTTCCTACTTGATTCCAGAACCTTCTTTGCTGAATTCGATCAAGTTTTAAGATGGGTATTTCAGCAACTTCTTCTCGTGGCAACTGAGTGATCTCATGTGGAGGAAGACCACAATGTTTCTTCAGCAATAGTACGTGGAAAACGAAATGAATACTTGAACCAGGAGGAAGTTTTAGCCTATAGGCCACAACTCCTATTCTTGCTTCAATCAAGAAAGGTCCATAAATGTTGGAGCTAACTTGTTGTTAGGCTGATGAATTACTGAGACTTGTTTGTATTTTTGCTACTTCAAATGCACCCGATTGTTGTGCACCTATATGCATGCGTTGACCAATGCATTTGGAATATTTATTTTCATGTTTTGTTTGGTTGATTTCTATATTTAGTTAGATTTACATGACAAAGGGTTTAGAAACCATTATTGGTTTTTTGTTTAAATCTTGAGTTTTGTGGACTTCATTGATGCTAATGGAGACTTTGTATTCACGGGCAACTAGATTCTCCTTTGTGATCTTACAAGTAGGTTGCTCGTGAGTATTTTTCATCATTATTTTATAGAAGGCCATACACGAGGGTGGTAGAAGATATTTGAAGGTCATTCACAAGAATGGTAGAAGATATCGAATGTCATTCGCAAGGATGGTGGTAGATTGAAGTTCACGGACTCCTAAGCATGGTAGTAGATGAAATTGAGCCCGGAAAAGCAGATTTGTAGTTCAAGAAGGTCAAGAACAGAAAACGGTGCCAACCGGTCAAACCAACCGACCGGCACATGCTCATTTCAGCCCTCCACAACAATCTTTACATGAGTCGTGTACATCAGTGTAGGTCGCGACACCAGTGCTCCAAAATCACTCCCAAGTAGCTAAATATGAGCACGGACCATTTCATTTTACACGGTATGCATTGTTCAAAGTTTCAAAGGAAAAGACCAGCCCACGGGGTGTGAAAAATAACACGGACTGCGCCATTTTATTGAGCAAAAAGTCCTTCCAGCCAATGGGCCATGCCAAACGACATGGGATGCGCAAATTAGAAGTTCCAGACCAGGCACCAGCCTACAGCCCGTGCTGATCCGTGCGGCCCGTGCTGATCCGACCCTGCACGGCCCGTGAAAGGTTGCGTGCCCCACACCAGCACGAGGCTACACAAGCCGTGATGTGCCGCACGTCCTGCATCGGCACGACCTTGCACGGACTAAGCCGTTTTCCACTGGTCGCACAAATTGCGGTTTCCAGAGTTTCTAGGCCTTTTTTGGGCCTTGTTCAAAGCCTAATTCCCTATTACTATATATATGGACCTATGTTTACTAGGGTTTAAGTTGATGCTCTTTTTTTAGACTTTAAGAGTAGGCTAGAGAGAGAGAGTTCACTTCTTTCTCTCTAGGTTCTTTTCTCTTCTTCTCTTTAATTTTCTTTTACCCAAAGTGTTGAATCCAATGAAATACTAGGGTTCAATGCTTAGAGAGAAGTTTATTTACTTGGGGATTGCGTTTGTATTCATGTTTTACCTTTTGTTTTGTGACATTTCTTAGATGTACCTATTTCTATGTGTTTGTGATTATTATGTTGGCTTGTTCTTCGTATTCTTGTGAATTGCATGATTGTCAAACGAAAATTGGCACACACTGTAGTCTACTTTAATGTTGATGCAATTATTGCTACCCCCAGGGAAGGAAACCTAGATGTGTTTGGGGTAACGATAGGTCGGAACCGTATGGGTGTATGCACGTGGGTTGTCGAGTCCACATTACGATTGAACATACACTAGTATACCAGAAAGTTGGTCTGAAGGGTTATTGGTAAAGATAGCTAGAGTAGAAACTAGGGTTAGCTTTGCAACTCTAGAGCCATCAATAAGATGCCTACTTCCTTTGCTTCTATAGGCCTAGGAGTAGAGTGTTCGCAGTGTTCCGCATGGGACGTAAAAGCACGGGAGAGAATCAGACCAGCGCAATGATGCACTACCATTATTGTACTCCTCTAATTACGGATTCGAGACCGATGAAAGATCTTATACACGCACCCTTATGTGATTGATAAGGGAAAGGTTTTACCATCGTCCGCACTATGTGTCAGAAACACTAGAATAGGTTTATAGTTCTTATATGTGATGAAATCGAGGTTTGAAACAACATTAATCAGGTCACGCAAATACTCCCTAAGTGCTAGTTTATATAGTTTATTCTTGTGATCAATTGCATGTTAGTAGTTGTTAGTGAACCCCCCCCCCAAGCATTTTTACCTACATTGATTATTTTTGACACGTAATCGGATTGACGACCTAATTGAGGTTGTGTGTAATTGATTCTTATATTCCTAACATCTCTGTGGACAACCCCGGACTTGCCACTATCTACCCTTTTTGGTAGCATAGTAGTAGGAATGGGAGCAACAATATAAATCTTATCTTTGACCTTTAAAACACCAAGCCTCCTCTCAAGTTTAATGACGTCGGGAGGGGCTGGTCAAAAAGTTTAGTGGTCCTGCTGGGGATGTTAATATTAAGGTCTAGTAGTTAACTTGCATTGCGTGTTAGTTGAGTAGTTAGTGTTGTTTTTGTTGGTTTTTGTTGTTGAGCCTTTGTGATAGTTATCTGTGTACTTCTAATCCTTTTGATAGTGTTTCTTCCAGTTGGGTATTCTTTCGTTCCTAGTTTATGGTACATACCCATGCCACGAACATACGAACTTTACACTATTTAACGGAATATGCAAGTAGTCGTAGAAGAAGGTGAAGGAGAAATAGAGTAGGGGTTCCACAAGAACCAACTATTGTAGCTGAAGAATTTGTCGAGATGGTGGAAGATAATCGCACAATTAGGGAGTTGATGGTTCCTAACTTGGAGAATCAACCCCTACGTATTACCTTTCAACCATTTCCACCCTATGTTACTTGTATGCTCAAGAACATCATGATCTAGTGTTTGCCAACTTTCCAAAGAATGGCTGGTGAAGATCTGAACAAGCACTTCTCGGAGTTTCATATAGGTTTTACCAGCATGAAGCCATCGGGAGTATCGACAGAGGACTGTAATTTGATGTTGTTTCCCTTCTCACTTTGGAATGCGGCCAAAGATTGGTTGCACTACCTTCCACCCAATTTTATCACCTCCTAGATGGACATGAAGTGCAGATTTCTCGAGAAATACTTCCTACCTTCAAAGTCTGTGGGGTTTAAAAAGCACCTCTCCAATATCTCCCAGTACACAAATGAATCCCTCTACGAATATTGGGAAAGATTCAATAGGCTATTGGCAAGCTGTCCATATCATCCATTCAAGGAGGGGGATTTGATATACTATTTCTTCAAGGAGTTGTGTGATAATTACATGCAAATGGTGAATGCTGCTTGCAACAGTTAGATTGCAAACAAGAGCCCAAGGGATGCGATGACACTATTTGAAGAAATGGCCAATGGATAAACCGTCTCATTCTTCCAAGCTAAAGGATCAAGTCCAAGCTCTTGATTCTATGTTGAAGGAATTCATGAAAGGGAGGGTTCAACAAGTCAATGTTTGTGTCAATTTTAGTCTCGATCAACACACCGATGCTTGTCTACAAGTGATGGAAGACTTGGAGGAGGTGAAGGCATTGGGCTTCAATGGTGGAAATGGCAAACAATTTGGCAGGGGGAAATAACAACAAGGGTTCTGTGGGAACCAATGAGGCGAAGGGAAAGACCCCTATTCGAATACTTTCAACCCAAGATACCGTGATCACCCCAACTTCCGTTGGCGCCAGGAGAATCAAGTGCAAGGGTACAATTGAGGTGGACAAGCTCCACCTCAACCCTATCCAATGGGAGAAGGGTTTTCCAATAAAAATGCCTCACTCTACAAGTAAGATCGAGAAGATATCTTAGAAGCAATCCCTCAATTGGCTAAGAAACGAGATGTTTTTGCGGATCGAACAAGACGTGAGATTGAAGATATCGGGACTACGCATTTTCGAGCATCAAGAATCTTGATATACAAGTCAGAAAACTCGTCACCTCCGTGAGCAACTTGGGGCCAAAGAGTTTGGAAATCTTCATTCCCAACTGTAGATCAATATGAAGAATGTGAGCGCCTCGAAAGTAAAGAGCGGAAATAAGTTGCATGAGCCCAAGAAGGAAATATTTCAAGGAGATAACTTGGTCGTGAAGAGAAACAAAACCAACTTGGAGGATCATGTCAAGGAGTTTCCAACACCCGAGGTGTGGGTGAATCTTCCGCCACCTTTCCCTAGTGAACTTAGGGGAAGGCTGAAGGTGACAACCACCGATGAGCACATTCGTAAGATCTTTGAGAAGGTTGAGGTTATCGTTCCACTTTTATAATTGATTGAGCATAAGCCTTCTTAGGCTAAATTCTTGACAGTTGCATGCACTAAAAAGAAGAACAACCCACTTAGGAAGTTAGGAAAATTGAAAATAGGGTGAGTGGCTACTCTCAATCATAGGAATTTACCCAAGATATGTGATCACCCACCATGTTTTCAAATCCTATCTCCTTAGGTGGTAAATTGGTGAAAAATGCTATAATTGATTTAGAAGCATTTGTCAATGTTATCTCTTCTTGCCTTTATGAAAACCTAGACATAGGTAAACTTAAGTAAACTAGAGTAATTGTCCATTTAGCCTATCACTCCCAAGATAGCCCTCGAGGTTTAGTTAAGGACGTAATGGTTAGAGTAGGCAACTTAATGTTTTAGGTAGATTTCTATGTTATTGACATTGCGCAAGATGGTGGTGCACCCTTAATTTTATTAGGGAGACCTTTTCTTAAAACTTCAAGGACAAAGATAGACATTCATTTGGGAACACTAACCCTAGAGGATGACATCGGTAAGGTGATTTTTGACATTTATAAATCTAAGCATGATTCATGTAATCCTTCTCTTGTGTGCAAAGACATAACTTTATGCGAAGAACTTGCTCAACGTGAGAACTCTTGCATGATTGAAGATGTTAAAAGCCTAAAGGAAATTCTTGATGATGATGAAGTGTTTCCAAATAGAGAAATCTTGCATGCTCATGAACTTTGTGATGATACACTTGTTGATGAACATGTATCTTCTAGTGTGGTTAAAGATGCTTTGCTTCGAATATCTTACACTAAAGTACAGTAGAGAAAGAAGCGGATTAAGGAATTAGCACCTCCTAAATCCCTTCTCAATCCCAAACTCAACAAAAATGTATCTATAATTGAGAAAGATGGGCAAGTTTGGTATGTTTCTCCAAAGGTGAAAGGCAAACCAAAGGAAATGTGGAGACCCGCCCAAAGGGACGTGGTTATTGGTGGTGTCAAGGATGGTGATTCCAGTGACCCATCAAACCAATTTTCTTAGTTTTTAAAAATGCATGAAATAATAAGTCGTGAGGACGACAATGAAAATACGGTTTTTTCTATTTTATATTAGTAGTTTAAAAATTTTCCTTGAAAGTTTTGGGAATGTGTTTTGATTTTTGGTGGTGTTTTAAGGATTAATAGTCATCAAAATTATTCGGGAATAGTGCTACTCTCAGTTTTCATGTTTTTAGATTTTGAAATTTAATGGAAAAAATTGGAAGAAAAAAATTCAATAAAGCCACGTCCTAAATTAGGCTGGCACAGAAGTGTCACAGCACGACCCGCGCCAGGAAGCACCAGCACGAGGCTGATCAGGAGACACGAGGCATCTAGCATGCCAGCACGAGGCCTTCACCGTGCTAGCACGAGGCCTCCACACTTCAACGTGGGATTTGCACAAGCCGGCACGAGCTAGGACACGCCGGCACGAGCCCTCCACACATTGGCACGGACCGCCATGTGTCAGCATGGACATAGCCTAGGGATCCATGTAGCCAACCAACTAACCCAATTAAAACTCTCCTAAACCCCTTTAAAACCCCCTTTAAAACCCCCTTGTGCCCAGCCTTCTTCCTTACTCTTCTCAATTGAGCTCTTACGATTTTTCTCCCTTAAACCCATTTTTGCCATAACTTTCTCAATTCTCATCCGATTTACCTCCACTTCATACCAAAATATTTTTCTTTCCGAGCCCAACAAAACCCATTTAACACTTTCTCTAGAAAAATCACAATTTTTCCCAGAAAATTAAGAATTAAGTTCGGCCAGATTTTTGAGTTTTCTCCCAAAACTCAACTTTTGGTCCATTTCGGATATTGAAGTTTGCTTCAAAAAGATCTATGAGGAATCCCACACACTTATCAAGCAAGGATTTCAGCCCAATCATCACCTTGAGGTACTTGGCCAATTTTGGTTATTTGGAAGAATTGGAGTTTCTTGAATTTCTTGGATATTTACATACTTGAAGTTTGGGGTTATTGGTGTGGTGGTTGGATTATTGTGTGAAATTATTTTGAGTGGGGTATTTGATAGGAAGTTTTTTTTTATATTGGTGATTATTGTTGGTGCTGCATGTTATTATATAAATCATCATGCCTCGTAGACAGATAGGGGAGCTAGTGTACCTTTCATGAGGCTGAATACACTCTGTTTGGAGCACCAAGAGAGGTGGGAATGTCTCGATGGATGCCCCATCTAAGAAACAAAGTTTATAAACGTGAGGACTCTCAAGGAATTCAAGCTCTACAAACCAGTCCAAGTGCTCTTGCGAAGGATTGGGCTCAAGAATTTCACTAAGGTGGCAGCCCCGGTCTACACTAGGTATACCTTAGAATTCCTGTCCATCATCTCGAGGGACACTAATGGATAGGGAGAATCCACTTGGGGGGTGTGGCCCGCTCCATGACTCACCCGGAGATAGCTCAAATTTTTAGGTGGAAGTACTACAAGCAGGTTAGGGGTACAACATTCTCGTCCTCCATCACCTGATGGCCGCGGGGAAAGGAGAGCAAGAATACAGTTATAGTACATATGGCGCTGAGATATGTGGGGAGACTTCTTAGTGTGGTGGTCAGTTGCCATAGGGAAGCGAGGACTTGCACTAATAGAGACTGTAGGATATTGTAGTTTATCTGCACTGGAAGAGGTTGTCTTTATTTGGTGGATGATTTCATCGGACTCTGCATCAACCTCTCCAGATACTAGACGAGGAAGATAGCTATCGGGAGCATGATATCAATCCTGGTAGAGCATTTTCACATTCCGATGAGCGGTGATATGCGGGAAAACCTGAATTTTTCTGACACTCTTACTCCCGCAGTCATGGAAGAGATGAATATGATCGAGATTGAGGATGACATTGTCCACTGGCTGTACAAAGGCCAGCATTTCATGAGGCTTCCCTAGGAGGGTAGGACCGCACTAGCCAAGGTCTTCCTGCCACATGACTTAACTATACAGCCTGATGTGGACTTTCAAATGGTATTGGGTGTTCCTTATAAGGATACCGAGAAATAGGAGGAGGAGGATAACCAAGTTCCGGAGCAGCCAGCACAGCCCTTCCTTACTTACCACCAGTTCGTTCAGCCGGCTCCATATTTTCAGCAGTTTGTGCCACCCCCTCAATTCCTGCAGTCGGTGCAGCCGCCGATATTTGAGCAATCTCTAGTGCCACAACCCTCGTTTGTGCAGTTATTTGGAGCACCACTACTATACCAGGTCTCTATTCACATTCAGGGTGAATCCTACCATTCTACAGGGCACGTTGTAGTGTTTCTCGTAGGTACAACGTATCCTACCACTATGATGATTTTTCATAGTCTAGCAGGCGTAGTGGCCGTAGAGCGCTTCCACTTCTGGACCACACCGCTATCCATTCCCTCTCAGCATAGGACTAGGGATGATCATAGGTCTAGGACCCGACTCAGACCCAGACCCACAGGGTCTAGCATTGGGTCATGTATGGATCCAAAAATTTTAGACCCATCGGGTCCGGGTCCGTGTATGGGTCTAGATTATTATATACGGGTCCGGGTCCGGGCCCGGGCCCGGGTCTAAAATACTAAGACCCAGACCCAGACCCAACCCATAGACCCATATAAGCCTAATTATATATCATTTTACCCCAAATTTCTAAATTACTTTCTTATTCTCTTTGTGTTTTTATTTCAAATTCAACAAATAATATGTGTTGTATATTTTGTTATCTTGAAAAAATAATTTTAATACATATTGAACTTCTATTATTTGAATTTAAGATAATATATTTTATTTAGTGAAGAAAAACAAAATAGAATATTAGATCCATTTAGGACCCGTTTTGGACCCAAGACCCGTTTAGACCCATCGGATCCGGGTCGGGTCTAAAATATTCAGACCCTACGGGTCCGGGTCGAGTCTGGGTCTAACTACATTTTCTTTGGATCGAGTCAAAGTCTTATTAGACCCGACCCTATCCCTACATGAGACGCATTCATGGAAGCATCCTCAGTACAACCCATTCTAGGAGCACAAGTCTCAAGGGTTCCAGTCGGCATCTTCATATGATATGTGAACTCAGCAACGACATGAGCTGGAGTGGATTCAATCGTGAGGCGATGCCATCTACAAAGTTGGACAGGATATACATAGGTTCAGCGCCCAACTGGACTATTATGAGTTAGACACTGCCCAAAGGTTCGATCGAGTCGATGATAACCTTCAACACCTCAAGGCTGATATGGAGATGTCGCAGGATGACATGGGGTAGATCACTGACCAGCTACAGACATCAGGCATTGGAGATGGCTACTACTATCAGGATTCACACGGGCGAGAGCAAGGAGCTAGACATCAGAGACAACACTGAGAATTCTTCAGTGTTTCCAACTTTTCCACTTATCTTGGTTACATGCATTGGGGACAATGCATGAACTAAGTGTGGGGGAAGGGTTGGAACATCTTCATGGTGGCATTTTCTCTAATTATATTCTAGCCTATGATGACTATTTTCATGACTACTTTATCCTTTATTTTTTGTTCTTTCCCTCGTTTGGATCTGTGAACTTTTGGTTGTTTGTTTTTAGGTGAGGGCATTATTTTGTAGTTTGTTTGTGGGGATGTTTCGGGATGAATCTTTGGTGGCGTATTTTTTCCTTTTTCATGATCTTCATGTAGTATGAAATCCACCTTGGGGGCATTTTGTGATACACAAAAAATTTGAAAAATTTGAAAAATAAAATATGTATACCGACTAAGTTGGAAACCATAAAAGCCAACTTAGGAAAAACTGGGAAGAAAGACCGAATAAGTCAAAAGACCTAGGTAAAAATAAAAGAGGCTAGACCCGGATAGGTTGGAAAACCTAGGATAAAATGAGAGGCCATGTGGAAAAAGGTGAGAAGTGAGCTCAACATGTGTAAATGCTGGGAAGAAAACTCGAAATGGCTCCTAGGAAAAAATGAGAGAAATTGGAAACGGAAAATTTAAACATCTTTTGGAAATCTTTGGCAGTTTCTTCATCAACATCTCTTAGATTGTCTTCGGCGGCTTCTTCAGCGGAGTAACCTAGTTTAGCACTTATCATTCTACTTTGCCTTTTTCCCTTTTTCTTTTATGTATTTTTGGTGGATAGGTTGCTTTAGCATCTTTGGGGAGAGTGAGAGTTGTGAGATTCTTACAATCTTTGGGAGAACTAGGGTAGATTAGGAATAAGTTGAATTTATTGGTTAACTTATCTCTGCATGCTACATTCCTCTTAGATATTTTCTCATTTTTGTTTACTTGAGGACGAGTAAAGGTTTAAGTGTGGGGGGATTAATGTGCACCTTTATGCATGCGTTAACCAATGCATTTGGCCTATTTATTATCATGTTTTGATTAGTTGATTTCTAGTTTTAGTTAGGTTTAAATGACAAAGGGTGTAGACGACTATTATTAGTTTCCTTGTCTAAATCCCGAGTTTATAGGAGTTAATTAAAGGTAATGGACACTTTGTATTCACGGGCACCGAGATTCTCCATTGTGATCTTATAAGTAGGTTGCTCGTGAGTATTTTTTCATCACCATTTTGTAGAAGGCTGTCTGTGAGGGTAGTAGAAGATATTTGAAGATCATTCCCAAGAATGGTAGAAGATATCGAAGGCTATATGCAAGAATGATAGTAAATTGAAGGCCAAAAACTCCAAAGCGTGGTAGTAGATAGAATTGAGCCCGGAAAAAGGCAGATTTGAAGTTCAAGAAGGTCAAGAACGGAAGACGGTGCCAACCGGCCAACATAGCAGGTCGGCCGACCAGCCGGTTCGAGCCTTTGCACGGGCCAACTATAGCCATGCACAGTTTATGCAAGGTGGCTAGCACGGCCCGTGCAAGTTTACACTGGCCATGCAGATCCGTTCAAGCCGTGACACAAGTGCTCCAAAATCACTCTCAAATGGCTAAGTGTGGGCACAGACAGTTTTGTTTTACATGGTCTGCACCGTTCCAAGTTCCAAAAGCGAAGACTAGCCCACGGGGTGTGAAAAATAGCATGGCTCACACTGTTTTGCTGAGAAAAAAGTCCTTCCACCGGACGGACCACGTCAAACGACATGAGGCACGCAATTCAAAAGTTCCAGACTAGGCATCAGCTAGGGATGATCATGGGTCCAGCACCCGACCGAGACCCATAGGATCCATACCCGTTGTGGGTCAGGTATGGGTCCAAAAAATTTAGACTCATCGGGTCCAGGTCTAGGTATGGGTCTAGATTTTAGAAAATGAGTTCGGGTCTGGGTCTAAATATTAAGACCCAGACCTGACTCATACCCTACCCATGGACCCATATTACCATAACTATAAATATTGTTTATTTTAATTTCTAATTACTTTCATATTTTTTGTATTTTAATTTTAATTAATCAAATAATTTGTATTATATTTTTTCTTGAAGAATTAATTCAAGTCCATATTGAACTTAAATTATTGATATTTAAGATAATACATATTTTATTTAGTGAAGAAAAAAATAGAAATTTAGACCCGTTTTGGACCCATCGGGTTTCAGTGTGGTCTAAGATTTCAAAACCTTACGGGTCTGAGTCGGCCCTGGGTCCAACTATATTTTTTGGGGTTGGCTCTGGGCCTTATTGGATCCGACCTATACCTGACCCATGATCATCCCTAACACCAGCCCACGGCATGTGCTTGTCCCTACGGCCCGCGCTGGAACGACCATGCACTACCTGTGTCGTGCCACGCGCCCCCTCCAGCACAAAGCCGCATGGGCCGTGCTATGTCGTGCGTCCCACGCCTGCGCGACCTTGCACGGACTTTGTTGCTTTCTATTAGCCGCATAAATTGTGGTTGCAAGGGTTTCTGGGCCATTTATAGGAGTTTTTCAAGGCCCACTGTATATATGGACCTATGTCTAATGGGGTTTAAGTTGATACTCATTTTTTAGACTTCAATAGTAGGCTAGAGAGAGAAATTTATCTTTTTTCTCTGTAGGTTCTTTTCTCTTCTTCTATTTATTTTTCTTTAGCCCAAAAGTGTTTAATCCAATGAAATACTTAGGTTCAATGCTTAGGAAGTAGTTTATTTACTTGGGGATTGTGTTTGTATTCATGAATTAATGTTTGTTTTGTGAGATTTCTTAGATCTACCTATTTCTATATGTTTGTGATGATGATTTTATCTTGTTCTTCATGTTTTTGTGAATTGCATGCTTGTCACACTAAGATTGGCACACACTGTAGTCTACCTTCATGGTTGTGCAATTATTGATACCCCATGGAAAGAAACCTAGATGTGTTTTGGGTAACGATAGTCTGGAACCATGTGGGTGTGTGCATGTGGGTTTTCGAGTTAACGTTACAATCAACTATTCACTAGTAAGTCGGCAAGTTGGTCCGAAGGGTTACAGGTATAGATAGCTTGAGTAGAAAACTAGGGTTAGCTTTGCAACCCTAGATTCATCGATAAGATGCCTACTTCCTTTGTCTCTATAGGACTAGAGGTAGAGCATTCGTAGCGTTCTGGAAGTTCATCGTCGTACCTCTCAAATATATAATTTATAAGCCCTAAATGCTTACTAAATACAATTAAGTAGATAGTGGCAAGTCGGGGTCGTCCACAAAGAAGAGGG
>JAULKM010054901.1:0-12570 GCA_032355605.1 Rubia tinctorum
TTTTTGATATCTCCTATCTTGTATAAATGTAGCTTTATCTATCAGACAGTTTCTAAAACTGCATGTAATATTTTTTTCTTTTACGATTTCCAGGCACGGGGAGCCTTTTTAATATAACCCCAACCTATTTAAAAAAAATTGATTAATTTATAATCTATCATTAATTATAATTACTTTGTTCCTTTGCAATTGTGTTATTACGGTGTCGGGATCAAACGCAAGGCCGTATTTTATGAAAGTGTTCAATCTGGAGAGAGACTCAACGAAGTTCAAGTTTCCATCACATTTTGCGAGAGTAACCCCAAGACATGCCAAGGGCTCAAACGGCCATTAAGGAAAGATGAGGAGCGGCATCGGTGTAAGAGCATTCTCCGATTGTCAGGTGAAAACCGTGGTGTCTTTATAACTTATGGTTGGTCTAGTTTTGTAACACAATATGAACTAAAAGAAAATGAATACTTGTACTTTAAAGACATATGTGATAATACATTTCAAGATTAGATCTTAGAGAATGCACCACTTACACGTTCTTAGTGAAAAAAGCAATTCCCCGCAACGTTTGTTTAATTTTGTAATTTTTCGAATAATTTTATTATTTTCCAATTAAATATAAATGAGACATTTTATGAAATGACCAAATTTACAGACATCACTTCCGAAATTGTAAAATTGTTCTGCAGAGATATGGTCATCAATGCATTAACTTCTAGATTCATAACTATAGGCAGTTCTATTTTTTAAATCAATTTTAAATTTCATCATCCACATGATGGAACACGCAATGAGCTTTGATTGCGGAAGCCAAGGAGTGTAAGTGTACTTGGAAACTATTGCAACATAGCTAGTACTTCACAAATTCAAAGAGGTGGAAACAAATAACTGATGAGCGAATAGTGTGGTGAACAGAGGATTTTTGGCTCAACAGATGATTGCGATTGAAATATATTATTCGCAAAACAAAACATTCTTCAAAAACATCATTTCATACATGGAAACATTATAACAATCTAGATCTAAAAAATAATCTAATAGGATGTCCTAGATTGTAATTCTTCCCTCCCCATCTCACACACCTTGTTGCCCTTAGAAATTTCTTGGTTTCCTAAGCCTTCTTCCTGAACAGTATTATTTTCTTCACCTTTGCTTTCATGTTTTGTACATGTCCCACATGAATGATCTATTGTCCTCACATATTTTTTTGCACTTCACATGAGAAATGGAAGATGCAAGGAAAATGAGAACACTAATATAAAAAAAATTGCCTTCTTCAATGCGTCATCTCTTGCTATTTTCTCCAACTACCGTGTGCGACCATTTTTCATATATGAGTGTCCACTTCTTGTTCTCAAAGAACTTCATGTTGTATATTTTAGAAGGCACTCTTTCGGGGAAGCCTATTTCAGATATATGTAAATGAGTGACCCATAAAAGAGCTTGATAGCCTTCTTCTTTAAATGAATAACAGCTGGAATGTGTTCCACATATGATTAATCTTAACCTTATTTATTAAATAGTAAAAGTACATTATAGTCGTGATTGTGGGCTTACTGATGTGACCTCCTTTCGGAACCAAACTCCTTGCTGCCATCTTGTAAAAAATTCTCTTCTCTATTGTTAAATACTTGAGCTTGTAACTCATGGAAGTATCAGGATTGTATTCGGACCTATTAAATTACAACTGGTCGATCTTGGTAGGATAAGGAATTTTATTATGAGAATACGAGGGGACTTTAGAAGTTTTAATTAACTATACTTCTTCTATCCTTCAGATATTAAACTTGGTTTATTTCTAACCTTCCTATTTAGCTTAATTATTACTCTGAACCTTTTTGTTATCCATTGCAAGGGAAGAAAAAAAAAGTCAATTACGTACAAGGATATAAAAATTATCCATGCAAAGGAGCTCCCGAAACAATGGACAAAAAATGTTTTTGGAATTTATGGGCTTTGAATTTCAGTGTCTAGTTTGTTGTTTCTTTCAGATCCAGATTCATAATCTGAAATATAACCTCCAATTCTTTTAATTCCGGTGTCATTGGCTGACAGATCTCGAGGAGGTCTCTAGTGAACATCGTTTTGCTCACCAAAATAATTTTCAAACTCTATAAATGAGATTAGTACAGCAGTAAACAGAATCGATCCAATGAGAAATGGAACAATAACTATAAATAATATCTACTAATATAGATCATTTTTTTTGTGCAGCCACCACGCATTAATTTTCAGAATTTTTCTAACATATAATGATGCAACTAACTAATATCAAATATGAAATAAAAATGCAAAACCCACATTTCCATGCTCAACACCAAAAGGTGATTTATTTATTTTTGCTTGGCTGGCCTATCTCATTGTAGTCTAAAATGCTTATACCCAATCTCTACGGGCCAACGGGTCGAGACTCTTCCTTTCAAAACCATGACTATTAATATATCTCATAAAGATTATCGAGGAGAATAGGACGCAAAAACTAGGGTCGGTCCAAAGGCACCCTCACATAACATTTATCGTAATTTACTAAAGAGACTGCTATTCTACTAACCTTTGTAACAATAAAGTTATCAAGAGTTTTCCCCAAATTAGAATACAATTTAGTTATTTCATTGTGGTGGATTGGAGAATCTATCATTATTAGGTTGTGTAAATACTAATGACAGAAATTGCCTAGTATATAATGAAAATTTAAATCTGTGACAAAGTCAGGGTTTAACACCTTGGTAGTCTTGCATTTACAACATAGCCATTCTACGTAGCACATCTCGCCACTACATTGAAAAACTTTTAGGCTATGCTAGGTTGTGGAGGACGCTCGTGGCTACTAGGGGTGAGCATCGGTTTGGGTTAATCGGTTTTTAGGTTATTCGATTTGGGTTAATCAGATTGACCCCTAAAATTTTTAAAACCGAAACCTAACCAACTTACCGAGAATCCCAAATTAACCGAGCCAAAATTGGAATTTGGTTTTCGGTTTGAAACAGATCAAAACCATTTTATCTGAATTACAATTTTCTCTGTTTACCTCGCTGAGGGTATTAACCCTTAACATAGGAAATGTCCCAGAAAGCATCAACCTGCTTCAAATGCTGGAAATTTTTTGGATTTACAAGAATAATCTGGCCTAGATTCTTACCGCCGAAGTTAGGCCACCATTCCACACGTTTAGAGTTTCGGACATTGCCGAAGAATATGTACGTCGGAGAATGGCTGGGAATTTAGGTGTGATAGTAATCTGTTTGTTTGATACTTTGTAGAAAGATAAGGACGGATGTGATAGTACTCTGTTTTAGAACATAGAAGAGGAGAGTAGAAAGATGAGGACGACTGGGCATTTAGGTTTTTAAATAGGGCCCCTAACTTTATCTCTTCGACTGGGTTGGGCAATTTTCCTTTTAACTTTTAAGAACTATAGTTATAAATTTTAAAAGAGGCCTCTCAACTTTATGTCTATTGATAAATTATATTTTAAGTTTTATAATTATATATTATTTATTTATTTATTTGTAATTCGGTATTCGGTTCAGGTTTCAGATTGAGTTTCAATATCCAAAACCAAACCAAAAACTATATTCGATATCCAGTTTACTAAATTTGGTTATTCAAAAACCGTATTTTAAATTTGGTTCGGGTTATTCAGATTTGGATTTTAATTTGGTTTTCGGTTTTTTTGCTCACCCCTAGTGGCTACGCTCAGTTCATGTTTTCTGAATGCAAATGAGCGACCTTTGTTGTTTCTCATATTCACGTTGCTCATTGGATGTTGAAACCATCTTTAATTTTGATACCCTCTCAAATCAACCCATGGTAGAAACTTGCGAGTTTGGAAGATTAAACTTGCTTAGTGCGAACTAGAACGTGGGTTGGTTGGTGAATTAAAATGTATGTTGGGAGATTGATAAAGTTTGGGAAGAAACCCATTCATAAGCAAATATGTCCTGAGTTTGTAATGTAAACCATTTATATATACATAAGATGGCAAATACCCTTCCAAACATAGACCCGTCGTTAGATTTGGAAAAAGAATTGGTCAAACAAGATTAGTCGACATTGCCTTTTTAAAAAATATCACCGAATTCAGAACACATACCTTTAAATCTCAGGAAATAATTGTTGCCAGCTATGAATTCGAAACAAGCATTTATTGGTAAAATAATTAAATTCCACCATCGATGCAAGGTGGATTAACCTCATATAGCGCTATGGAAGAAATGTATGGTCTATTTTTTGCACCAATTGCACTAAAATTCAACCAGGTCTGCCTATCCATCTCATAAAACCTCCAACCCATCTAAATACTCATTGAACCAACACAATTTTCCTTCAACACACCAATATAACACTTAGAGTACATAATTCATGAATAAGGAAAAATAGTCAAAATTACCTTAAACTTATCTAAATACTCATCTTTCACGGTTTTAAATGTCAGGAAAAGATAAGTCCGGGTTCTTTGTGGAATGAATGGAGGATCCCATGTTAGAGCTTGACATTTTTTCCATCTATTTTCCATAGGATTCCATTCCTTTAATATATTTGGAAAAACTATATTTGCTAAATCCTAAACCCTCGACTTTTGTTGGTCAATTGTTAAAATGTGAAACACATTTTCTCCAATTTTGGTAGGTCAAATTCATCCCAAACAAGGTAGAAAATAAAAGGACCAACAATGGAATACACAATAGACGGAATTTTTCGTTAGCATTTGGTACCATAGGAGTATCACAATACACTATGGAATGTGAGGTATGCTTTTCATTTGGCCATATAATTATATTTACACCAGTGAATATCTGTGTGACCAAGTGATGTTTACATAAAATTATTACTTAATAAATCCACATATATTTTTTAATATGTTAGATAAGCTCTCAAACGTATGTCAAAAGATAATGGCGAAAACGTTCAATCACTCAGAACCCGTTGTGGATGTTGAGGGAACATCTTTAAGATTCACGCAACCCATTGTAGGATGATTTTATCGGCATATCTATTAAAAGTACTTCAATTCCATTTACTTTTGTTACTTTCAAATTTAATACTAGAAGTTCATTTCCAATTTTTTTGTCATTCGAACTTAAATGTTGTTACAAAAATTGCTTTTGACTTTGTTTAGGATACTAAACAATATTGTTAAAGAAATAATTTTGGTTAGGAGAGCGAACATGTATTGGTACTTTCAGGTGCCACATTATATGGAATCCTTGCTTTCATTCATAAAATGGAAAAATAACTATAATCTTCGATACACGATCCGATTTTGGAAGAGGCTTCGTATCAAAATTTATTACTACTTTATTCAACATAAGACAACTTCAATTCCAATTTAGAAACCTATATCAACGTGTCCCATACAAAATAAATCGATTAGCCTACTAACGAGTACCAAATGTTTGCTCGTAATCGAAAATGATGAGTACACAGTTCCACCCACTTACTGATTACCAAGTCATGACCCAACATAGGAACTGGAACTGATAACACTTCACATATAGGAATATACCACGATGTTTGCAAAAAAAATGTATCATGCATATGGCTGAAAGACGGTGGACGAGTGACTGCCAAGCAACGATGGCAATGTTAAATGGTGATGCTAGGGACGGCAGTTCAAAATCACCATTCAGTGATTGTTTTAACCATCATGAACACCGCCTTCTTGCACACTAGTGTTTATGAATAAATTGTTGAAATTTCATTTATTTTTGGATTCAAAATTTTAGAATAGTAATTCTTGAACTTGCATTTATATTTCTATCAGCTCTTTGTGTAGTAAAAAGTTATCATTGTGTAAAACATTTATGACACAATATATTGAAAATAAATTTATTTTGATTTAATTAGTGTATCTTTTAATTGATGTAACTTAAATTAGTGGGGTGTATTTTGACCTGCAAATTGGGTTGAGTAAGCCTACTAGGACCAAAAATAATTATCAAGGCATGGTAGGACTTGCATTTTTTTTATTTTTCATTCATCTCGGTCCAATCAAAAATCAAATATATTTTATAAATTTTTTTTTCAAAAGAGTACAATTCGAATCAAAACCTGAATCGGTCTAATTTTTTATTTTATAATTTTCCACTGAACGGATCATGTAGAAAAATTTACAAAATACTAAAGTAAATGCTAATCACTTAAAGTAACATTATATAATAAATACCGTAAGTCGAATAAAGGAAAAGGAAAATTAATTTTACCAAAATCAAATTCCAAAACTGGTTTTACATGTACCAAAACTTTTTTTATCCAACAAGGTTTTGCATTGTTTTATTTTTTACCCCAAAATTCAAAATCAAGACTCAATCTATACCACACATGCCCTAATATACCACTTCCTCTGTCCCAATCTAAATGGTGGAATTTCTATTCTGGTTCGTCCTAGCAAAATTGGCAAAATCTAAAACTTACTAAAAATGGAAAAATAAATTGAGCAATGAAATACCCAAATTATTCTTTAATATGAAGAAGGATAATATATTGGGCCTTTCGTAAACCATGTGGATGATGTCATCGGATAAAATACCGCTCATTTTCAACTCATGTGCACTTCCACATCAGCTCGCATAAATTAACGAGTCGAAAGCAATTCCACCTATTTAGTTGGGACGGGTGGAGTATATTTTTCTTTAATTTTGTCATATTACTACTGAAGTCATAAAACTATTTCCTTTCGATGAACGTCATTTGTGAACTTTCATACACTGGTGTAGGGAGAGGCGACTAACGGTGGTTCTACCATAGCAAAATATTTGTAGATGACTTCTCTGGCACTGGCTTTATTTGTCTGTGATCAAAAGTGTTTTGAAGAAACACCTTTAATTGGGCTCAAACAAAGGTGGTTTTTTCCCTTACTTATTTAGATAGTAGAACCACCTTTGTCAGGTCCCAAGATTGAAAATCAAGACAATTGGGTCGGCTCCTCAAACAGGTCCCAAGTTCAGCTTTGGTGTCCAGTCATGGTGTCAGAATCTTTCTCTGGTGTAGGAAATGAATTAAATTTATTTATTTATAACTGTGGACCTTGATCAACTCTTGTCATTTTAGCTTCGTCTGCATATGGTCCACAGTTTTAAATAAAAAAGTTAAATCATTGCCTACACCCAAGCAAGATTCCGACACCATGACTATCATCTGCATATGGTTATTCTTGTGTTTTTTCACATAATTACATTGATTTTAAGCATTTAAAGACTTCTGATATCAGAAGTATGTCGGTGGTTGAGATTCCAATTTTGGAACATTTATCGGAAAACAAGACCCTAATTAAGTAAAAACCTGGGAAAATATTATGAACTCGGAGCAAAGATTAGATGTTGTAGTCAAGTAGCCAGTTCATTCAATAATTAGGATGAAATTAGCCACGAATCACATAACAACTATCACACATTGGATAACATGTTTTGTGTACTCAACGAGAATCAACATAATAAGTTAAACTACTCCCTCTGTCCCCTTTCAAACTGCAATTTAACTATTCATTTAGTCAAAACTTACTAACTTTGACATTAAAATTGATTTGGTATATATGTATAAATATTATTGTGTGATATATTGTTAGATTCATTTTAACATACTCCCTTTCTTTCACTATGTTTGGCACACTTACCATTTTCGTATGTTTTTCTAAGATTATCACATTTACTTTTATGGAAAAAAACTACACCATTCTCAACCACTCATTAAACTTTCTGCTCTTCTCATTCAATTCTCTCCACACATTTCAACTTGCAAAAACAACGCCACCTTAACCTATGGTGCCAAACATAGTGAAACAGAGGGAGTATATTTTCAAAATATCTACTTTCTACAAATTTTAATTATCCTAAATAAAAGATATTAAAGATCAAATGTTTTTTAAGACAACTGTTAAAGTCAAAGTATGCAGCTTAAAATGGGACGGAGGGAGTAGCAAATATCTATAGATAGGAATAAAGATCGCATAATCTATTCCGCACAATACATGTTAGGAGAAAATGAGTTTTGTCTTATACCCTATGTTAGGAATCCCAAGAGTTGCTGAGTGGACGTGTACAAGATGCCTAAAAGCAATTTCTTCCCATATTGACAAATTCTTGGGAGTAAAGTCTAGAAATCTTTGTTGAAAATATTTCATCCATAAAACAATAAAATATTAGCGTGATTAACCGATAAACCTAATTTTTAGGGAAAAAACATTCAATTAACAATATAATACTCACTATTTTTGTTTGAAGGTAATCCAACCATACATTTGTGGTGTGCTCCGTTGTGTATAACATGATGTAATATCCAAATTCCAATGTTTTAATTGTTTCGTGTACTAATTAACTGTTAGTAATTGAAATTATGTTGAATCAAAAATAAATGATCAATGGCTGGGGAAATTTTTTGAAGAGAACTACAAACCTTGATTTTAACGATGTCTAAACTTTTGACGTTCATACTATCCATATCAATAAATGAAATTTCTAAAATATATAGAAACGATGCAAAGGCTTCGAAGTGCAATGAATCCATCTAGTAAACACACTTATTCTCAGGGACAATGAAGATTAATCTCCAGTTGTCACTACTTATGTGGTGTATAATATATTACAAACTTTTCAAAGAAATCAGTTAATATTTTTTATAGGACTTGAATAACTAAATTTATTTTATGGAATCCTAAAATTATCTCTCAATATGGGGGGAAATAAAAATATTTTTCTTCTCTCCGCGATAGGCTTCTTCGTAAGTAATCGATCCTCTCTTGTTTTATGCCACCAATTTCTTGACCCATGACCGAGAAACAAATACGCTATCCAGCCTTTTTCCTTTTGGTTTTAAAATTAATACATGTACCTCAAAAAACAAATATATAACATGAGCTTACAGTGAGTGTAAAAATAATAGCCCTTTTTGAGTTGTATTAAAAGGAAAATATGGAAATGCTCGTTGTACTTACAATAGATAGAGGGACATTAGTGTTTGGTTCACTTTTTCACATCTCCATAAGAATTTGAAGTTACTCCACGGGGCAAAATTTTCTCTTTTGTTCAAAAACATACTCATTTCCAATAAATGAGCAAGTTGTGTTATATTGGTGTCTCACCTCCAAAATCATACAACACTCATTTTATTGCTCTATTTTCTTATCCGTACAATGGATTCATTTTGTAATGCGTGAACTATTGAAGACTCCGCCCGTTCATAACAAGGAATGATAGTGAACACCCCCAGAAAAGAAGGAACCCACTTCTCTAACCTATCCTGGTGGTTTAATTTTTCTGTCACCTTGCTTAAGATATAGTTATTACCCGTGGTGATGATTTGTCCTTCCTGATGATCATACCTATGTAACCATTTAAAAAACACATGGTAAACGATAACATGTATTATTCACCCTATCATATTTATCAAAGTATTTACCACTTAGTTTGCAATTTAGATTGCTTTCTCCTTGTCATATCAACCCTTTTTGTTTGGTAGTCACTTAAAGAAAATATCACATATCTGTATTTCATTCATATCGATCGGTATAACCATTGTCCTTACCTCATCCTCGGTCATCCTTCCATCCATTGCAATATGGAAATCCCTTTTAAACCACTCCCGAACAAACTCTAGGGCCACCAATCCATAGCCCCGGCGGTGAGAAAGGGAACGCAAAATGACATAAGTGCATTAGACATAATGGAAAAAACATGAAGACATGGCTACTTACGTTTTCCTTGTTCACCAAAGCTATTCTCTTGTTTAATGTGTCTGTAGATTAACTACGGGCAATTGTCTTTCTTATTGGAGAAGATATAATCTCGAGAAAATGTATACTTGTGGACCCGCCAACTCTTTGATAACATATTCATCACCTTCTTCATTAAATCATCAATGTCACAGGCATCGATTTTGAAGGGTCTCTAGTAGACAAATAAAGGTCCCGTTACTGAATAACGGGTTGTTAGTTTAAAAATAGTTATCAATGAAAAATAATATATTCCCTATACGCTACCTTGCACTATTTCCATAGAGTGTCCTTGTACTCTACAGGAACTTCATGCAAATAGTAGTACCAGATCTCTTCCCTTGTTCTAACGATCTTCCCTATCTACTCGACAATTTATATAGTTCTTCCGACAAACATCACCCCGTCTAGTTAAAAACAGACATATTAATTCTTTCATAGTCATTCTCCTTTCTAGTTCTTTACAAAATGTGTCCTTGCGACTCCCACCTCTTTGAACTCCTCCATCTTTGAACTCCTCCCCTTCGGATCTATTTTTTCCTAAGATGGTAAAGGACTTGTGGTGATTCCGTACTAATGACACAAAAACATGTTTGTAGATTATGACTTGCTAGGATGTTTTAGACTGGTTAAACTAATTACTCGGTTATACTGGTCTTTAGACCGTTTCTACGGGTATCATTCGAGTTCTGAGTAGAAAGAATTCTACGTACAAACAAAGTCCATTTACATGGATAGAAAAGCGTTTTGGCAATCACAAATAGCCATCTACGGTCCCCTAGCTTACAGTCAGAAACGGGAACATTATCGGGTTAGATGTTGATCACTGGGATCCTCAGTGCCATCTGAAGTGTACGTTTCAGTGTTTGTACGATTGATTTGATCCATCTACTATAACTGGGTAGGGCCAAGTATCTCTCCCATCAGTGGAGTTTGTTTTTGCAGGATTGAAGCTTGTGGGACACTTCCATAGTAGACGACCATATATCATTCATGTATCCATTCAAATAACATTTAGTCTGTTGTTTAGAATTTTATTTGTACTGCCTAAGTGTGAATGGGATCATCCGATATCTTCCTTAAAAATCTACCAATTGTATTTCCATTTCTTTTTTAAATTTTGGTTTTACCGTTTTAGCTTATTTATTAAACCTGTGTTCCAACATAACTTATCTAACAAAGTATGTAATGAAAAAAACACAAGAACACACACAACTTGGTTACGTAGTTCGGTGAAATCCACCTACATCTGTGGGGCCTGGCTCAGTTCAGAATAAATCCACTAATAAAAAAGATATAGTACAAATACCCCTTACAACTATACTTATCTTCTAATTATTAACGTGTGAACTTTGCAAGCTCCCCTTGCTACCGATCTGCCTTGATCATACTCCCTCTGACCTCAAAACTCGTCAACACTGGATCTCCGCCTTTTAAGGAATTAAGGTATACGATTCTGAACTAATCAACATGTCACGTATGTTGGAACATAAGAAAAACTGGCTGTTGCAAAGCTCTTCGAAAGATAGAAATCTGAATGCAGATTTTCTCAATTAAAATATGTTAGAGTTGTAGCCGTGATGTCCATCAATATATAGTCCCTTGAGCAGATCAGAACTCTCCAACATTATCTCCATAGTATTCCTATTCCTTATTTGCTTCTGAAGCATATCCAAATCCCATAAATAAAGGGATTTTCCTTCTTTCAAATATCCCATGATATTCTAGAATTCAAATTCCATGATTGTAGAGATTTTTCATAAGTCCATTATGCTTCAACACGTCTGAATCAAATATTGCATAAACTTCATCCTTCCATAAATCAATATTACGCAATACTCTAACAATCAAATCCCGATTCTTTCCATATGTTCCAGTATGGAACGTTTTTCTTTTTCAACATTAGTTCACAAATGCCAACATAATAATCAATGAAGTCCACGTGACTTTACGATCTCCCTCTTTGGCATTTTGTGGACCCAACTATTTTGTCATAAAGACTCACAAGAAAAACTTCCAATTTCACAACCATAAGAATACCTAAAATTACTTATGTTGGAACATATACGAATGATAAAAGCACTGAAAACCAGAATTTCAAAAATCCAAAGAAATAATTCAGATTACATCACCACAACAATAATATCCAAAATCCCCCCAAAATATTCTCCCACTAGGGCCATGAATATGACAAACCAAAATAAACATTAAAACCAATAAAAGTTCAGCAAAAACAAGAATCTGCTCCCCCTGAATTTCATCACTGACTATGTTAGAACATAGCCCTTCATAAATCAGTTCTGATCAGGGGCAGCACCTTGTGCTTCCAGATGAGCTTTTTCTGCATCATTTCTAGTCTTCTCAGCTTGAAGTGCATCAATTTGAATTGTAATTGCTCCCAGTCTTGCATCCTGATCCATCAGCTTGGCTTTTTTCTCATCTCCGACAGAAGTAGAATCTGCACCCTTAGGGTTCCATGGACTTGTCTCATCCTAAAAGTCTTCTTATTAGGCTTTAGAGGCTCAATCTTCACCATTTCATCTTCAATAAATCCCCTCACTTTTGCATTCTTGGCCAATGCAGTAAGAACTCTAGGATAAGCTAAGGCATGATTTTCCATGGAGAGATAACTTGCTTCATAACACTCTACTAATGAGCAACCCCAGGTTGACAGACATCTGTGTTCCAACACAGTACAAAAACTTAGTCATTTCCCGAGTTAAAGTTTTAGTGTTGGCAGAGGGCATCCAACAGTTTACTACAAACTGGTACAACCCAAAGAATCTGGAAGAGAGGCATGAACCCTGAGAATATCCAGATGCAGGAAAGATTGTCTTAACAACTCCAGAAATCACAGAGAAAATTTCATCATC
>JAULKM010054922.1:0-12570 GCA_032355605.1 Rubia tinctorum
TCATGGATTTACTCAAGCAAGTAAGGTACAAAACTACCACAATGAATAAAACAGAAGATGAATATTGCACATTATGCCGAGATGCTGAAAAAGTTATATGATTAGAAATTATTGCACATTATATTCCCATAAAGTATAGTATATGATATGCACACGAAATATATGCACAATTACTTGCAAAAATAATCTAATATGAACGAAAAGAGACAATCACATGAACAATCTAGTTGATAAATTTAAAATGATAATACAAAGTAATAGGGATTTGTTTTCATTAACTGTTAATAAAAAATAGAAATATTTAATAATCTATTAGTGAGTCTATTCTGGTTCTAATTCTCCGATAAACCCTCGTATACTTATAAGTAATATTCTACAATTTACTATAGACCACGTATTAGAGCTTTCTAAAATTTGATGGACGGAATTTTATTATCTTTTTATTTCGTAAAAAATCAAGAATATGTAATTTTGTGTGATTCTATGGGGTGGAATTTATCGTTCTTGTAACACTCATATCAAGGGTATTAATGGAATACTAATAAAAATGAGGGGCCGAATACCCCAGTTCGCGTCCTCCTTAGATTGTACAGATAATCTTCATATCAAACATTTTTCCTTATCATTGGCTTCAGAGTTATGAAGCGAAGATAACATTCAAGGAATTTTGGGCCATAGTATATTTTTTGCAAAATTTTGTCATATAGTGTCTATGAATAATTAAGGCCCGATAATGACTTTGGAACATCGTGGTCATGACAATGTGAATTAGATAAGGGTGTCTCTAATTTTTCATTTTGACTTCTCCCGCTTTCTAAGATGGACCTAAGTGCAAAAACTAAAAAGTTAACTGGTTGTGCTAAAATCGATTCCGATCAAACTGGATGTTAATAATTTCATGGACATGTATAAATTTAAATTAGTAGTTTCTAATATACTATTAACCATTATTAAGGTCAATTATATTTGTTTTGGTCAAAAGCGAACCCATTTGCTATGCTAGTTGGCTAAAATTGTGAGGCTCACATTCATGTTAGTTAACGTCGATCAAACTTCAGTCATATATCAGTAAGGTTGAATGATGTGCGACATCGCACATGTCGAGGAAGAATTCATAAGGGTTCAAAATGACTATATATATGGAGTCCGCCTCATAAATTATTTCAAACAATTAACTTTCCCTCGAATTCCAATCGTCCTCTAACCAAGGTTCTCAAAGGTATGGTTTCTAGATTCTTTAAAATCCTTCATTTTTTTCCCTTCAAAGGTTACGTATATGGAATGTGTTGTCTGTTTTTGTATTTGTAGTTCCTATGCATAGGGGTGTTCAACCGGTCGGTTTGTTGGTTAGGCAGTTAATCAGTTTCAGTTTCTACCGGTTTATAAAATTTTATAAGGAACCGAATAATCGACCGATAATGTTGTCGGTTTTACCGGTTCAGTTAGTATCGGTTTCGTTTGATAAGTTAGTTATTACTGGTTATCATATATATCTTTCATTTAAAATTAAAAATATAAATCTATATTAATATTGATTAGTAGTTAGAGCCGTAAAACTCGGAATATGAGGTAAAAAATTTAGAAATTGGATAATTATGTTGCATAGGAGTTGAATAATTTTAAAAATTAATATTAAAATTGTATCTCATCGATAATTATTAGTGTTGGGCATAATTATAAGCTACATTGACTTTTGTTTGCATAATTATTTGTTTTGGTCATAATTATTATTTAAAGTTATATGGGTTAATAATATAGAGTTTAAAGAATAGTTAATTTGGGTAACTAATTTAAAGTTTTCTTATTGGGTTTGTGATAAAATCCCAAAGTTTAATGAATTAATTTTTGGGGTTGAAATTAATTAATTAATTATTATACTATAAATCTCTTACCAGTTATCTTGTTAGACCAATTACCAAATAATAAAACCGATAAAAAAACCAATTAACCGACATAACCGGACAACCATAACCGATATTAACCGATTAACCAATTAACCAATAAACTTAATTAAATACCGATTCGGTTTTGACCGGTTATATATCTTTTAGTTTTTTTGAACACCCCTACCTATGGATTCGGGTTCTGGGGTGTACACGTCTCTGTGTTCTCCCCCAATTTTGTGTCCCTTTTATTTGATTAAGAACTTGAATTTCTATGGGTTTATGCGAATATGTGTGTATCTGCTTATTTTGAATGAGATACATTGTTGACACTTTGGTCCACCTTCGTTTTGTGTGATCATTGTGCGACGTTGCTCATTCATATTAGTGTCATTTTTTAATGTATGATACGTCGCACCCTTCTTGGTTAACCAGTTGGTTATACTGATACGTGAGCAACGTCGGTTAGTAGTGTCTGTGTTGGCTCATGCTTTCAAATGCCAAAATTTGATTCGTGCTCTGCGGGGTCCCTAATAAATCAATAACCTTTTTACGGGAGGGACAACTTACCCGCGGAATGCTAGGAAGATCATAGATATAATTTTTAATGTTGCTCATGTTCTTACTACTAATATACCAAAAAGGTAATTAGAGGCAAGTCCGGGGTCATTCACAGGGATGTTAGGGATTTAAAGGTTAGCTAATCAAAGCCGCAATTGGTTCGTCAATCTGATTACATGTAAGGAATAGCTAATGTCACAAAACTATATAAACTAGCACTTATGGATATTTGCGTTACATGACCGATAGTAAAATTTGATCCTAGATTCAATCAAGTACAAGGCGTATATACTTATCCTAATGCTTATGTCACATAGTATGATCGGTGGTCAACACTTCCCCTTATCTGTCACATAAGGATGCTCTCATTTTCTTCCACCGATACCGCCTCCGTAATTAGGGAAGTGCAACAACAGCCCCGCTTTTGTGCAGTTATATTATTCCCCACAAATAATTACGTCCCGGGCACTCCACTACAAATGCTTCTCCCTAGGCCTGTAGAGGCAAAGGGATCGACACCTTATGCTTGACTCTAGGGTTGCAGCGACAAGAGTCAAATTACCCAACCCTAGTTTCTATTAGACTATGTTTATTTGTAACCTATCGAGCTCCAATCTATCTCACTAACATTTAGTCATCGAAACGGTGGCTCGCGACCCATATGCATACACTCGTAAGATCAACGGGCTCTCGCTTCCCTTATTACTCTAGTTGCACTTTCTAAGAGGATACCAATAAATGCGCCAACGTGAAAGTAGACTAAGGTGTATGCCAACATAGTGTATCAATCATGCAATTAACAAGAATGTGAAGCATGAGTCAACATAATAAACACAAGCATTAAAGGATAGGAAGATAAAAAATCTCACAAATAACTACCAAGTCATGAATAGAAATATAAATCCCCCAGCTAAATCACTACTCCCTAAGCATTGAATCCAAATATTTCATTGAATTCAATGCCCTTGGGAAAAAACAAGGAGAAAATAAAACTAAGAGAGAAGGATTAGTCTCTTTCTCTCTCTACATTTCTTGGGGAAATTAGGAGAATGAAACCAAACTAGGCTAAAACTTAAACCCTAGTAGACATAGGCTCAGATATATATATATATATATATATATATATTAGCAGGAATTTGGGCCTTCAAAGAGGCCCAAAAAGGGCACTTAAACCCTAGCAGTTAAGTCGTGCAATAGCATACACCCCATGTCGTTCAGCCTGGCACTGCCCATGTAATTTTGAATGGCCTGCTGGCTGGGCATCGGTCCCGGCCATCCTGAGCGCACGGACGCACCATTTTCTAGGGGTCGTGGGATGGGAGATGCTTCCTGATGAGTTGAAGGGCACGAGCCTTGTAGATAGTTGTGGGCCACTAGCTGGAAGCTTGATTTCCACTAATGAATGACATATGCCACGTAAAACTTACGGGTCACTAGCTAGGAGTCGATTTCTTGATAACTGATAGTGAGGGTGTGTAAATCGCCGTGGCTGGTCTTCGCACTTTGACTTGGGTTTTGCACGTGCCATGTAGTTTTGCACGACCCGTGCCCATACTTAACCGCACAAGGTACTGTGCCAGCACGGGCCATGCTAATCTACATGGCCCATGCCAGAGCTTCTTGGCACCATCCTTGTTGGTCGGCATGACCCGTATAGCATTACACGGTCGTGCCAGTTCCTTCTTTGTCAATTTTCGACTCCTTTCTCCTCCGAGCTTGAATCCATCTACTACCACGTTTTGACTCGTGGCCTTCTGCCTACTACCATTCTTGTGAATATCTTTCTACTATCTACTACCATTTTGCGGATGGCCTTCTACAAACTATGTCGATGTGCTTATGAGAACTTAACAAATAAGCTCACAAAACAATATCTAGATGTGCATTTAAGGATATAACATCCATTAGCTCTAATAAGTCTACAAAACTAAGGATTTAGACAAGAAAACCAACAATAGCTATCTAACCCCCTTGTAATGTAAACCTGACTAAACATAACAATCAACCAACCAAAAGATAATAAGAAACATGTCAAATTAATTGGTTAACGCATGTTTTTTTGGTGTAGATCAGAAACCTTTGTCTTTGTCATTTTTTTCTAACAATGTATCAACAACATTCTGAGCATCTCAACTTTCAATATTTTTCATACTAAGTCGACTCACAAAGTTGAGGTGATCTTTCATAGTATGCCCCAAGTTTCATTCTCCACCATCTAGCATGAAGGTCGATCCTCGTAATCATTATTAGGAAATATAATTGTGATATCTCTTTCTTTCTCACTTGTAAGACATTGTGTTGGTTGTGTTGGGTCCCCATGTTTATTTCTATACTCGGGGCATGCTATAATGTCGATCATCTAAAGTGACCCGGAAGTAAGGACTATTTAGTGGCGCCGATTGCCCATTTCAGCTATAACCGAGGAGAGGTGAGAAATGTCTTCAATCGAAAGGTGTTGACAAGTTCTCCAAAATATATAGTCAATGCATGACAATATTATTGTTAATCGATGATCAAAGGATAAATAGAAATATAAACCAATTGCACTCAAAACTCGTTATAATGGTATTCACATCATTTGTGCTAGTTTTTTGTTAATTTATGATTAAAGTAGTCGTATTGTTTTTTTCAATCTTAACCCCCCCCCTATATGGTTACCACACACTTAGAGTTACATCTTTGTGCTCCTTTAATTAGCTACGTTTAATACTTTATTGAATCCCTTTTCTCTGTGGATGACCTCGACTTGCCACTAACTACTCTTTAGTAGTTAACCGCATAAGGGCTTTATAAATTATATCTTTTAGTGGCACGGCAACATCGTCCCAAATTTTGGTGCCGCTATAGGGGAACAATCGTATTCTATTAAGTGTTACCGTAGTTATTTGTGTTTTGTGTTTTTCTTTGTGTGTTATTGTTTGTTTATAGTTTGTACTTGTCTGGTGTTTGTTGTTTGTCGGTAGGACATATTGCCTTTATACTTCGTTTATGGTACGTACATGTTCCAAGAATCGAGAGTCTTTGCACTACGACCCCGAATTTTTTTTGCTTCTTTGTTTTTTGGTTTTTATTGTTCATAGTATATATTTCTTGAGTTCTTGGTGTACTTGCATCGAGAATCCTTGCACAACATTTCCAAAATTTTGATTAAAAAAAGGGGGGAAATGGAATATCTCACCTTGAGAGAATTCATGATGATAAGAGAGGCTCAACAAGCAAGTTTTTGTAGGATTTGTCATTCCGACCATCCTACTGAGGAATGCTATTTGTTGAGAGAGGATCACTACGAGGAGAATAGAACCCTTTATTTTCAAAACCAAGGGTATTATGAGGAGTGCTATGAACATGTTGGATTTGTTGGTTTCCAAGGTCAAAGAGCTCAAGAATGGTATCCATACTATGATTCTTACACTACGAAGTGGAGTGGCAATCTAGATTTGTGATATGGGAATGCATATGAAAACCAACACTATGAGCAATATTATTGGCGTTCATCACCTTACGCCATGTCCCAAAACCATGCTCAAGGAAAAGGTTCAAGCTCGAATGAGGAACTCATGCAAGCAATATCAAATATGGTCTAAGGTTTAGAGGCTTGCACTTCCTCAAGATTCAAAAACTTGAAAGTCTTAACCTCCTTTAGATTCAAGAACTTGGAGACCCAAATTAGACAACTTGCATCTTCGGTGAGCCGTTTAGAAGTTAGAGATTTTGGAAAGCTTCCATCACAACCGAAGGTGAGCCTGAAGCCAAATCCAAATCCTTTTGCCTTGATGGTTGAGGTGGTTAAGGAATTTGAAGATGAGTTCCAAGAGGATGAGAAGTTGGTTGTTTAAGAAAAAGAAGTTGAGGAAGATGTGATTGTTCTATATTCATTATTCTTTCCATCATCACCCCCACCTCCACCAATAGAACCAACTCCATTATTTTTCAAATTCTTGAATGAGACAGTGGGGAAGTCAAATGATTACCCAAACTCCTAAAACACTCAGCTCCTTTAAGTTAAACTCCAACACCACAAAATTCTTTCCTTGGGGAATTTCTACCCCCACCTTTCTACTATTGGAAGCTCATAGTAGAGGAATTTAAACCTTCACCATATGGATAACATTAAGTTCATGCCAATGACCTTAATTATAAGGAGTTTCTCAAAAAGTAACCCAAGTTTTAAATTGTTTAAGTAGGCTTTTATTTTGAAGAAAACCAAATTGGAAAAAAAATTCCCTCACCATTGTCCTCACACTCTTACGCCAAAACCCCAAAACACCAACACAATCCACCACAAAAAAAACCACCACCAAAGCCATCATCTAGGAGTACTACTAGTTGTTGCATTTTGTGGTGTTGAACGGGATTTACATAGTTGTGGACTTGTTGTGGATTGGTCAAAGTTGAATATGTGGCGGAGTTTGAGAACATGGAGGAGAGAACATTCACTGATAAATGAGCACTACCACCACCAGGAAGGACCTTCAAGGTCCTAGTTGTGAGTTTTCTTTCTCCCTTATTTCTTTATCTTGTCATTTTGTTAACATGGAAGACAATGTGTGTTTCAAGTGTGGGTGAGGGAAATATGTCTCATTGTATTTTATTATAGTGTGAATATTCTCTACTTTGATTTTCTTTGTTTGGGAAAATCTCGATAAGTTGAAAACCCAAGAGAGCAGCTTATGCAACATTGGGGGCCCGGATACGTCGAAAACCCAAAGGGCAACCTATGCGAAAATGAGAGGCTAAATGTGTAGTGGGATGTGATCCTAAAGAAAAACAATGTGTGGATAGGATGAAAACCCGAAAAGGGGCTCCTAGGAAAAATGAGAGGAATGAGAGGGAAAAAATGTTGTGATCATTTGTCGAATTTGGATCCATAACGTTGAAAATGATATAAGGAGAATGCGAGTAGTCTAGCTTCACAATGTTAGCCTCCAAGGGATTGGAACTTAGCTTGGGAACAAAGTAGTGAGATTAAACGTATAATGGGATATTCTACTTCATTTGATGTCTTAGTATGTTTTAGATTTAGTAGATTGTTAGTGGTAATTTTCGGTAGAACCTCTATTAGGTTGAAATATGAGTAATGGGTTGGGAAGTTCTCAAATAGAGAGTGCAAGTGTGTTTGGGGGTCGAGGATTAGGAAACCACCTTAAATCTTGATCATTTACTCGAGAACGAGTAAAGGTTTAAGTGTGGGGGATTTTATGTGCTCACTTTATACTCTTTTTTAGCACACTTGAAACTCATATTTGTAATAGATTATAGGTTTAATGTAAGTTTAATGGATGTTTTGTCAATAAGAGGGTTAGGATGATGATTTAGGATTTCTCTCTTAACTCTTTAGTTTAAGGGGGTTTGAAGTGTGATTTATGACCATACTCATGGATTGAAGATTCAATCATGGAAATTTATAGAGAGAGCTTCGAAGTGAAGGCCAATATGTTAGTTAGTATAAGAAAAGATCCAGATTTGAAAAAGGAAGGCAAAGTAGCGGAGAAATTCGAGATGAATAAGTGTCCATGGATAGCATCATTGGATTTGACTTCGTGAGTATTATGAAAATAACTACAAAACTCTCAAAACATATTAATGGTTCACTCATAGCGACGGAATGAAGAAGGGGGGAAAATTGACCTCCACGGTCTAAGACATCTACCACAGTCCGTAGAAAATACCCAAATTTGATTATTATTATTTTTGCCTTTTCTCCTTTATTTCCTTGGGCTATAAATAACCCCTTCTTCCCCATTTGATGTGAACCTGACTTGGGGACTCCAAAACCTAGTTTTTTATTATCATTTCTCTTTAATTTCTTCCCTATTTCTTTGAGGATTTATGTTCTACGTTATGGGTTTAGTTATCTAGGCTAAATATACTCTTGGAAGCATTTGGTAAGAATTTCTAGTATGAATTTGTGAGATTTGGTTTATCCTACTTTGTGCTATGATTATCAATCATGTTTTGTATTTTGTATGTGATTATTAATGCATGATTTAAACTAGGATGGCCAACTAGTTAATGATTATGAATTGATTGTTTGCTAGATTCTTGGTCAAACCCGGAAGACTTTGTCTCTTTGTCGATGTGATTATTATTGACAGATGTTAGGTTTTAATTAGGGGTGACAACTAATTATGATTTTCGATTGATGAAATTTCTTAGGTTTAGAATGAACTTGAGTGGATTGGCCTAATTATCGATGTGACTCACTAATAGCGTCTAGCATGAAGGCCGATCCTTGTAGTGTTTATTAGGAAATATAATTGTGTTATCTCTTTGTTTCTAACTTGTGGGACATTGTGTTAGTTGTGTTGGGTCTCCATATGTATGGCTATTCTCGGGACATTCTATGGTGCCGATCTTCTAGGGTAAGAGCTATTTTGTGGTGCCGATCGCCAATTTCAGCTATAACCAAGGAGATGTGAGAAATTACTTCACTCAAACGGCGTTGCCAAGTTCTCCACAATATGTGGTCAATGCATAAATATAGGATTAGTAATCGATGATCAAAAGATCACTAGAAATGTAAATCAATTTCACCAAAATTAGTTATAATCGTATTTACATCATTTGTGCTAGTTGTTTGCTAATTTACTTTATTAAAGTAGTCTTGGTGTTTTTCCAAAATTAGAGTGACATTTTTGTGTGCTATTTAGCTACGTTTAGTACTTGATTGAATCCTTTTTCTCTGTGGACAACCCCAACTTGTCACTAACTACTCTCTAGTAGTTAGGCGCAATAGGGCTTTATATATTGTATCTTTGAGAGACACGGCGATGTCCTCCCATTACAATTACCTTCCCTTTATCATTCGTAATTTTCCATTCACTCCTATTCAGAAACTGCCATGCTGGTCTTCTTAGCTCATGATTGTGTTATGTTATCTAATGCGTCACTATAATAATTTGGTTCCGACTTGACAAGAAGCTCAGCTAGACGACCTATTTTTGTGACTAGATCATTTATTCTCATTTTCCTTTTTGTGGCAGGATTACCTTTTTGAACTATACAAGTAATAGGGTTTGTAATGTCACCTTTGAAACTTTTTGGTTCAATAGCAGATGAGCATTTATAGTACTTATCTTGTATCCTCCCTTTACTATTTGGATGTTGAGAGTACTTCATGTACCTGAAACCGATAACATTTGCATGTTTTCTATACAAATTGCGCAATGCTTCTTCAGTTGTTGCAGTCACGCGGAAAGACTTTATGTGACATCTATTTGATCTAAATCAAGGAAATATGCTAGTGTGTATGAAAACAAGTACATGTTGTAATGTAAGACCATCTCCAATGGTGTTGTTTTTGAACTTGCTTGCAAATTTTCACAAAATTGTAGCAGAGCCGCTCACTGTTGTTACAGAGTACACGTCTGCAGCTTCCAAGCAGCTGTAACTTGTGGAAGTAGGTCGCTTGATGTCTGATGCATTTGATGCTACAAATGCAACTGTATCCCACGTACAATTTGGTTGGATTGTGTAGTAAAATCTTCATATTATCAAGTGTAAAATCTTCACATGCAACAAAAACTATAATAAATTTGTTCAAAATATAATAATTACGAAATTTACGTAATGAAAAATATATAAAATTGTCTTGTCTAAATTCAAAATTAAAACGCAAGATTAACTAAAACTAAGGTAGATTTGGTGGAGCATATTTTTACATGTTTCGGAAGTTAAAACTAGAAATGATACAATTTAATTGTGCAATTATTATGTGATGCTTTGTTAATCTCATAGTATTTTATTTTAAATATTATATTATATTATTTAGCTTTAAAAAATAATTTAAATTATAAAAATAATGATTAATTTATTAATTATTATAGTTTAGTATTCAACACTTATATTTAATTATAAATAAAGATAAATATTGTAAAAACATGTTAGACCTATGAAGCCTCATCGCTTTATATAAGGATCGTTTGAATGTAGGTTATTTGGCTAATCTGATCAATATAAAGTGTTGGATTCCCAAACATTTGACGGCTTGAAAAAATGAATTTAGCTTCCTATTGTGGGAGTATGTAACTTGTCACATCATTAGTTTGAAAAGATGATATGGCAAGTCAAGCTACAACCCCTTGTAGTTTACCATTGGAGATTCTCTTATAAGTACACAATGTAAGGTATTAGATACCGTGTATATGAAAATTTGAAAAACTAGAAAATTATGTAACCTTTGTTATGTGTACTATAAAAAATATTGTATATGCTAACATATGCGTTATTTTAATAAAAAAACATAAACAATATATAGGGTAACTTATGCTCTACTTCTTGGGAAAGTTTTGCTATTCATAAAATGAGTTAACAGTTTTAAATAAAATGCATGTTTTTATTTGAAGAGTATATGCTATAAAGTTACCACCATTGCAAACTTAAAATGACAAATTTAAAGTACTCCATATGTCCCATAGAAAACTTCCTACTTTCCTTTTTGGTCTGTCCGATTAAAATTTTCATAATTTGAATCATTCCTTTTTTGAACACAATATAGTGGCTACAATTCCACCATGGCCCACTGAAACCAAAAAGTAGCTCAAACCCTCTCTTTCTCATTAGCCAACTTAGGACTCATAAATGGGCATGAAAAAAAGTAAATATGCAGGTTTCCATAGGACGAAGGGAGTATCAAATTTATTGTCCTCTTATATGTGTAGTTTAAAATATACTGGTTTTAGTTTAACGGATGCATGTTTTATCAAATTAGAAACACTTTATAGTGTGCACCTCCCCAAACTAATCGAAGTCAGTCTAAAGGTCACACCTCACACAAGCGAACTGAGACAATGAACACAAAAAGTAGCTCGCGCAACGTAAGGATCACCTCGCCTCTAGAGGAAAGATGATCAACAACCATGATTATCATATTAAGACCACGATTTAGTAATTATAGGAATGAAGTGGACCACGATCAACCATGATGACACAACTCATCAGCTATAAATGGAAATCAAGAACAGTGAGAAAGTTAATGGCATTTTCCCAATGAAGCCTTTACATCAAAATGAAAGTTGACATGGGCATCAGAGCTTAGTCATGGGAACTTCTGGAGACCTTGTTTGCAGCCTTGCAGGAACGGTGGATGATCAAGGCAACCCATGATGATTCTGGAGATTATGGAGGTCCGGAAAAAATCCCTCACATCACTTTAAATCCAAACTTTTACACTATTAAATTGGTATTGTTTCGTAACTCATATTTACAGTTTTAAAACATATGCACGTAATAACAAGGAAAAAATACTCATTGTAATGTAACAAATGCATAATCTTAACGAAAATTTTAGCAGCATCCATCTTGTTTTGTTAAGTTTTGTTAAGTTTTGTCACATGTTTTTACATGTTTATATCAGTTCAATTTACAGCTTCAATGCTCAAGAAATATCATTCATGTGCAATTATATATCAAAAGGACTTTGATAGAAGTAGTAAACTTGTTGAGTTTTATATGTAGGATGTGAAATCTCAGTTGTTTCAAACCGAATTTCATTCGAATCATATTGAAATTTAGTGGATTCAATATTTTTGATGCAAAGACCATTTGAATTATCGTTGATTGCAATTTCTATTAGGTCTTCGATGTTGATTATGTTATCGTCGTTAATTAGTTGTTCGTCGTTTCTTCATATATTTTCGTTCAAAATATTAACATCTGGAAATTCATCAGATTCTAGTGCGGGTATGACATCTGAATGTTCAGCTGTTTGTGGATTCATTGAAACAGCACCGCACCTGAGAAGTTGTAGCAGTGACGATCAATCAGAGAATGATTGAAGAAGAAACTAAAAAAATGGTGAAGAAACACACGCTGGAGGTGCGTAGTGGAGAAGGAAACAATGAAGAAGTAAAGTAGGAAGAGAAATAGGGTGAAAAGGGTGGAATTAGGAGATTTGGAGGTATTTTGTTATAACCTGACCCGTTTAGTTGATAACCCAACCCATAATCCATTTAATTTCCCTTCCTTAATTTCTCCGATTACAATTAGGTTTCGGACATTTTCATAACTTATGGAAATGTCACATACATTATAGATTCCCGTTAGAGTACTAAAAAAAAGAGAAAAGTGCAGATATAACCCTACATAATTGACGAAAGTGCAGATATAACCTTCATGTTTTCGAAAG
>JAULKM010054932.1:0-28619 GCA_032355605.1 Rubia tinctorum
TTCCAAATATCAACTTTTTATTTGCCGTTATTATACGTAGGTAAAGATATTAACGGTCAAACATGTTTCTCGAAGAGTGTAATAATGATTGCTGTGTAATTTAAGCTGGGACGGAGGGAGTATACATATCCCCCGTGCCTTTGTAACTACTCCATCTGTCTCATTTTAAACTGCAATTTAACTATTCATTTAGTCGAAACTTCCTAATTTTGACCCTATAATTGAATTGGCATATAAGTATGGATTTTGTTCTGTGATACATTCGTTATAACATATATTTTCAAAATATCAATTTTCCTCAAGTTTTCATTATCTTTAATGAAAGATATTAAGGATTAAATATTTTTCAATTTAACTGTGAAAAGTCAAAAGTTGAAACTTGAAGTGGGACGGGGGAGTATATCACTTCTTCTTTTTTCACTATTTTGATGATGATTTTATAATTTTAATATCTTAAATTATGTATAACAATAAGAGTCATTATCTTGAAAGACAGTATTTTCCATAAGTTATGAAAAGACCAAAATTTTAACTGCAAATTAGAAAAAATTAAGATAATATTTTCAGGCACTAATCGGGCCATAAAGTTATAACTACTGCATGTTGCATAATAAATTTTTAATAGTGCAACTAAAATCTTTTATCTTTTTACAATTCTAGATCAAGCTCGTCTTTTCACATGCCTATTTATGGAAAGACGGTTTTTTTCTAAAATTTTGCCCAACAATAAACTATAAAAAATAAATATTCTAAAAATATGACGATAATTTTATTTTTATATATTTATAAAATGTTTACTGTGCAAATTGCATCAATTTTATTGATAAATAGTGATATAAGACACATATAGAGACATGGGAATATATAAATGTACATAAAATGATATTATAATAAAATAATTAAACGCTGGAATTAAGAATCATGAATAAAATCTGAGATTTCTTAGAAAAACGAAACGTAATAATTATTCATTCTCTAAAATATCATGATCCCGTGCATTTTCATCACCAAGATCTCCTTCACATTTCTCCTTAATTTACTATATCTCTGTCACATTTTTTTTCTACCGCGTAGTCCAAAGTGCAACAGTCGTAGTGTGAATATTTATTTCGCTGTGGTCCCATAAATTTATACTCCATCCCTCCTTTAACCTTCCTAGTTTTCTGTTAGAACATTTAGCTATAAATATGTGATCGTAACTTTTTCTTTCATTTGATTTACGTAGGTCTACTCTCATCACTCATTAAAAAGATGTCACATATATTTGTTTTAAATTTTATGCAAAAAATAATTAGGAAGTATAAAAGTGGGACGGAGGGGTACATCTTAGAGCATGTATATAATGGTAAAACCACAAAGAAATCACAAGGGTGATTTATTTCCATTAAATATTCATTTTCTCTCTTCCACCTCACCAAAAGCAACCACAATGCTAGAAACTATTTCATTTTTACCTCCACAATGCTAGAAACCACTCTATGGACCCTACTTTATTTTTCTATCTAACTCATTAATTTTACTTTCAATATTTAATTTAAATAAATTTGCACACCCAAAATAAATTAGATGTAAAATTTAATTAGAGAGGTCAATTAATCTCAATAACCATTGGGACCCATTAAATACAAGATAATGAGATGGGAAATTCCTATTTTTTCTAGTTTGGGATTATGATTAAATGAGTTTTATAGCATTGTGTTACAATGAGAAATGAGATTGGAATCCCAATCTTCCCATATACTAATTTAAAATTGGGTAATTATGAGTACCCAATTAATACCCGATTAATTCCCTTTTTTGATTAATATATTATTTAGTGTTATTAGACTCCACACAAGTGAATATTTTTTATTCTTTTCTGACTATTTTTATAGTTAAATTTTCCAAATTTCATCAAATTCCTATAAACGAGTTTGTTCGAGTTCAAATTGTTTAAAATATTTCGAACTCGGTTCGATTCGATTGAACCTTTAATATCATGATTCACCTTGATCTTGAGTGAAATTAATTTAGTTTGACCTCGAAAACAAGCAATGAATAAACATATTATATTGTTTACATTATATTATATTTAATAAAAATGAAATATATATATATAATCTGTTGGCTATGTAAACTCGACGAAATTAACTAACAATATTAGTTGGGTTTGAGCTCAAACTTGAATGTTGTACGAGCTCGAATATTGTACATGCTCGAAGTGGAATACTGTACGAACTTGAATACTGTATGAGCTCGATCTCGAATACTGTACGAACTCGATCTTGAATACTGTACGAGCTCGATCTTGAATACTGTATGAGCTCGATCTCGAATACTGTATGAGCTCGATTTAGAATACTGTACGAGCTCGATCTAGAATATTGTACGAGCTCGATCTTGTATACTGTACGAGCTCGATCTCGAATATTGTATGAGCTCGATCTAGAATACTGTACAAGCTCGATCTTGAATAGTGTACGACCTCGATCTAGAATACTGTACGAGATTCAATATTGTACAAGCTCGAGGTTGAATATTGTACGAGCTCGAATACTCTATGAGCTCGATTTCGATATTGTACGAGCTCGATCTCGAATACTGTACGAGCTCGATCTCGAATAATGTACGAGCTTGATCTAAAATAGTGTACGAGCTCAATCTGGAATAGTGTACGAGCTCAATCTGGAATAGTGTACGAGTTCGATCTCGAATACTGTACGAGCTCGATCTCGAATACTGTACGAGCTCGATCTAGAATACTGTACGAGCTCAATCCCGAATACTGTACGAGCTCGATCCCAAAAACTGTACGAGCTCGATCCTGAATACTGTACGAGCTCGATCCCGAATATTGTACAAGCTCGATCCCGAATACTGTACGAGCTCGATTCCGAATATTGTACGAGCTCGATCTAGAATACTGTACGAGGTTGATCCCGAATATTGTACGAGCTCGATCTAGAATACTGTACGAGGTTGATCCCGAATACTGTACGAGCTCTCGATCTAGAATACTGTACGAGCTCGATCCCAAATACTGTACGAGCTCGATCCCGAATACTGTACGAACTCGATGTAGAATACTGTACGAGCTCGATCCCGAATACTGTACCGAATTATTAGGCTACTGATTTATACATGCATTAAAGATGTATAATTTGTAAATTATAGTGACTTTTTATGTTAAATATTACATATGCATTTAATTGAGTAATTTTGGGTATTTATTGGGTATTTGTTGGGACCCCAGTAGGTTAATATAATTTGGGACCCATTGGGATCAAAATTTCCCAATAAATATAATCATTCACATCCCGCCCAATCCCAAAAGCTAATGGGTATTTAATACCCAATCTCATTAACTACCTATTTATTAATTTCCAATCTCATTTCTTCCCAATCCCGCCCAATTGACACCTCTACCTGTGAGGCAGTTTAAATTTTAGGCATGGGCCTTTATGCAATTCTTGCTATATTCTAGCTCCAGTGACTTATCTCTAATAATTTTACAGGGACTTATTTCTAATAACTTTACAGGGACCTATAACTAACATTTTTCCAGGGGTTTTTTGTCCACTAATTTCCCATCATTTTCCCGTCATCTGCAAAAAAAATTAAAAAAATTCAAAAAAGTATGAAAAATATTTTTAAAATGCAAAAAATTAATATAATCATCGAACTGAAAATTATAAACATCAGCAAAAAAATAGAAGAGCATCAACGAAAAAACATCAACTCAAAAATTGAAGAAAAAATATATTTAAAAACAAAAAATATTAAAAATTGAAAAATGTCGACTACAACTAACAAAACATCAACAAAAAATCATAAAAATATCAACAAATCTTCAATTATCAATTTTTAATAGAAATTACAAAAATAAAATAATATCAAACAAAAACTAAGAACATCAATTCTTATCACATAAACTTCACCCAAAAATGAAAAACATCAACATAAGAAAAAAACACTACAAAAAATAACCTATGTCACCCAAATTTACAAACATCAACTCATATCACATAAAACTCACCGAGAAAATGAAAAATATCAACATGAGAGAAAAAAACAAAAAATATCAACCCATATAACTAAAAATACTACAAAAAATTGACTCATATCAACTAAAACTCATCCATAAAATGAAAAACATCAACATGAGAAAAAAAACAAAAATATCACCAAAAAAATTACGGTACATTAATAGTATAAATTATTCACTCAAAAAATCATAAAACGTCAACAAATATCAACCCATATCACCAAAAAGCTACAAACATCAACTCTTAATACCTGAACCTCATTCAAAAAATGAAAAACACCAGCATCAGAAAAATAACACTACAAATAACAACTCTTATAACCAAAACCTCAGCCGAAAAATGAAAAACATCATTATGAGAAAATAAAAATAAAAAACTTTAAATATCAATACATATCAAGCACAAAAGGACAAAACATCAACTCATATCAATTAAACTTCACACGAATATTGAAAAACATGAACATAAGAGAAGAAAAAAAGATACAAACATCAGCAAAAAGTTACACAGTACCTCATTTGAAAAATGAAAAACATCAGCATTAGAAAAATAACACTACAAACATCAACTCCTATTACCAAAACCTCATCCGGAAAATGAAAAACATCAATATGAGAAAATAAAAAAAAACTGCAAATATCAATCCATGTCAACCAAAAAAAGGACAAAATATCAACTCATATCAATTAAAGTTCACACGAATATTGAAAAATAAACATCAGAAAAAAGTTACAGTATCTCAAGAATAAATTCTTCAAAAAATGACCTGGTGGGATTTGAACCCAGGTCACTAACCTCAAAGCATAGAGCAATAACCAATACAACAAAGACTCTTGTTGAACATACACACAGTCAAATAATATTAAACCTCAAAATATACATCAAGAACATAAAATCTTCAAAATAAAGGTCACACATAGATTCAAACTTGAGACATCAAACTCGAGAGCAAGAGCACTAGCCACTGGACCAAACAACCTTTGCTCATAGTAAACTTAGTCAAATAAATATAAACCTCAGCAAAACTTCGAAAAAAATAAAATACAAAATGAAACTTCGCCTCTTAGAGGCTGAAACTCAGCTCTGCCACTGCCGTTACCATTCTCACCCTCTTCCCTTGTTTGGATTCCTCGTACAGTTGTTTGACTGCGAAAACTCTCTCATCGTTCAATGTTCCCTATTGGATCATAAAATAAGTGACCCGGAAGGAAGAATTTCATATCATTTGGAGAATATAATTATATACCTTGTATACAGTACCAAATCCACCCACTCCAAGTTTATTAGCAGGTTGAAGTCATCTGTTGCAGCCTTAAGTTCTGCATAACTGAAAGTGTGTGGTCTCAAATCCATCCCCAGGAACTTTGAAATTTAGATAGAAAAAAAATCTGTAACATACATAGTTCTTTTGTTGTAACAAATAATGTTCAGTTAACTGATTCTTTTCTTACCTTCTTCCTTAGGTAATGTTGTTTTTTATGTCAAAGTTCTGCTCCACTAGGTTCCCCTGAAAATTCTATCAGCTTAGGTCAACACATATAAATCATGATTTTCAAATGAACATTTTGTGTAGTTAGGCACAAACCTGGGCGTATATATAAAAAAACACGTCTGCCAAGGCTCTTCCAACCAACATCCAGGAGCGTGTGAGATGCACGCGCATCATCTTCTTCCTTCAGGTGCGTGGATCTCACGCACCCTCTCTCATCTCCGGGATCATCGTCGTCGATCGAGAAGTGGGAGGCGTCGTTGTACCTCTAAAAAAAATAATATTTTTAAGGCCTAAATGCTTAATAAATACAATTAAGTAGATAGTGGAAAGTCGGGGTCGTCCACGAAGAAGAGGGATATTCCTAAGCCTTTACACGTATAAGGTTCAGTATAAGCCTAGATATATATAAGCATGTAAAGGGGGGGTGGGGGGGGGGTTGGGTTGGTTTTCCTAAGTTATGAAAGTGAAGACAAGACAACTACAAAAGTCAAGTAACTATGCTAATCATGTAACAAACTAATAAAAAGGATAAAAACTACAAATGACAAAGCCTTTGGGGAAATAGATATTCCCTTCCGAGCCTCTTATCTATCACTGAATCCACAACCTATTCACTACTTTCACTACTTGTTGTGAAGATAAATCTTCTACCCTTCTTTGATAGTAGTTTATAAGAGTGAATTCGATATCTCTCGCTAAACCTTACTAATGACCCATTTAGTCGTTCAACGTCTAAAAGTATTTTATTAATGGCATTAAGTACAAATAATCAACAAGCTTGGTAACAATGATAAACACTACACCGTGTCTAAGTATTGAACCAATTCATGCATTACACAGGATTAACCAAGAACGTTCAACGTTCATAAACTTCTCCTATTTGCTACAACATTCGTAAAATCATCAACCATATTCAAAGCTCTAATTTATGCTCTTAAATTTCATATCAAAAGAAAAGAGAATTAGCTACTTTCTCCAAACCCTAACAGATAACCGTACAAGCAATTCATATACTCAAACTTCTAACACCATTAATGGATTCAACAACCAAATTCAAAGCACAATAAACACACAATAGAGAAAGCATTATATAGATAGAAATTTTTCTCTTGACTTTGATAAGGAAGCTTCTATCCATTGCTCCCAAGGAGATTACTAGCCTAGATAATGAAAACACATAACTAATCTACAAAAACTACGAAAAGAAGAAGAAGAAAACTAGGGGTTTATGGCTAAGAAATTGGGAGAGAAGGGTTTTAAAAAGGGAGAAGATAAGAGAGTATTTATAGTACAAAAGGTCCAAAAAGCACTACGACACATTCGTCGCGACTCACGATGGTCAGAGTACTCTGCCCTCAAATGTTGTCTTCTTTCTTGGTCTAATTGTAGTTGTCTCCTCTTCCCTTCTTCGAGTCTTTAAGGTCTTCATTGTCTTCAAAATGTAGTCTTCATGGTCATCAAATCTTCAAATATAGTCTTCAAAGTCTTCCAATATTTGCCTTGTCACACAAAATCCACTAGAAGCGTAATAAAAGTGTAAAGTCGCTCTTAACTCATTTAGAGAATTTCAAGGCAAAATGCCACATCTAGAGTACAAAAGTATACAAAAGTGAATCCATCCCCAAAATAACTGTATAAAATTGACACACCAGACGCCTAGAAAATTTTGTCTGAAAGAGGTGGGGAAGAGGGAGTTGCGATCAGCCAAGAGAGGGGAGATGCGGCCGTTGCTTGGGAAAAAGGTTTAGAAAATTTAAAAAGTCTTGGACCAGGTTTTCTCTTATACCATGATAAAAAATATTTCCCATGATGATTCTCATATTACTGATGATAATAAATAGAATTCAAAGGTAGACTAGTACTAGTATAACTCTAGTCTAGTCAGCAACCCAATCCATAGCAAATTAAATCTAATCATCAACTTGACTTATTCAAACAATCATGTAAGACTTTATTCTTTTAATTTATATGTGTTTTATTTCAAATAATTTTACTTTTATATATTTTAATTTGATTAAATTTAGATGTGTCATTTTCAGCCAAATCTGGTGAACTTCTTAAGCTCCGCCGCCATGGATGAGTCTGGCAAGAAAAAGTGATAAGGAAGGCTGTAGTGAATCTAGTAGAGAAGGAGAAACATGTTAAAGGCAAAGGGATTGAAGTAGCTTATGATGGTGACACACAGGGGTTGAAAGGTGTCTTAGAAGAAGATGCTAGAGCAAAAGGTCTGGGGGCAGTAAATTGCAGGAGTCTGGAAAGAAAATTGAGAATGAGAAAAAAGATACCCCGATTAGGATTTTCACACCTGATCAGAGTATGGTACAGAACCAAGCTCGTAGCTCAGAAGTGGGGAAGAAACTATCATGGGAGAGAGAATGGAAATTGAAACAAGATGGAGCTCTTTGTTTGAATCGAAGCAGCAGGAAGTGAAATTATATGACATTGTTAAAATAGAAGTAATAGAGATGGGGAAGATTACACAAGAGGATGTAGAAGAAAGCTCTAAACAATGGGATACAGGCATAATTTGTAAGGTTTTGGGAAGAAATCCATCCTTCAAGGGGATGGAGGGTTTTCTACACATAATTTGTGGCAAAAAGCTAATGAAGGTATGGTAGTTAAGAAAAGGTACTTTTATGGCTAAACTGATTTCAACCACGGTTAGGGATGAAATTGTGGAAAATAGCTTGTTTATGTTTGATGGAAAACATGTAGTTGTGAAAGCATGGTCTCATAATTTCGATTTGGATGAGCCTGAAAAAGTCCCTGTGTGGATAAGAATGCCAGACTTACCTCTAGTATATTGGAAACCTAGGATTATAAGTAAAATTATCAGTCCTTTAGGTGAACCATTATATCTAGATAAGGCTACCTCTGAAAAGGACAGATTAATATATGCTAGGGTGAAAGTGGAAATGGTGATTTCAGAATCTATTCCTGATGTGGTTAACTATGTTAATGAGACAAAAGTAATAGAACAGAAAAAAGTCTCATATGAATGAAGCATGTAAAGTGAAATTTATGTGGAATGTATGGGCATAGAAGGGAGGTGTGCAAGAAGAAATAGGAATTGGGAAAAGGGAATAAAGAAGATGGGAGTAAATGAGTAGAAGGGCAGACCTAAACTGATGAATGTAGCAAGTTGAGAAGTCATAAGGGGAAAGAGGTGATGGGAACTGAAACTAATGAATTCAACAAGCTGAGAAGTGATAAGGGGAAAGAGATGTGGGGAACTGAGGTGTTTGTGCAAAAGCAGAAAAGAGGACTGAAAGAAATGCTACTAGATGATTAGTAATTTTACAATCTGGAATGTGGGGGAATGAATAAAGGAGAGAAGCATAGGTTGATCAAGAGATTTTGTCTCAAAAATTAGGTTGGGCTTCTTGGATTACTAGAAATAAAAATCCAAAAAGAGAAAGAGGCTGAAGTGTGGAGTAAAATAGGTTTGGGCTGGAGACTGATTACAAATGGTGATTTGCTTAAAGGAGAAAGGATTTGGTTTGCATGGAGAGAAGATATACTTAATATAATTGTGCTGAATGTAGGGGAACAGTGGATTCACATTGAGATTAAAATGAAAGTCTCTGGTCATAAACTATTTTTCACTTTGATCTATGTCTTTAATACTATAGAGAAAAGACAGGAGTTATGGAGATATTTGAGAAATATTGGAGATAGGGATTTTCCATGGCTTATATATAGTGATATTAATTCACCATTGAATGTGGAGGATATGCTAGGAGGAAATGTAGTTGAAGAGAAACAAATGGTGGATTTTCAAGAAGGGTGGAGCCGATGGAACTAGAATAGATCATAACTGTGGAGTCTATTTATACATGGGATAATAGAAGATTAGGGACAGGCAGAATCATAAGCAAGCTTGACATGAGATTTGTTAACAAAAAAATGTATGGAGGATATACACGAAGAAGTAAGTGAAGTAAAGAATGAATTCGTATCTGACCACTTGCCAATTGTGGCGAGATTCAGCAGAAATGAAGGAGTATAGAAAAGGCCATTCAAATACTTTAACACGTGGTCTCAATCACAACTGTTTGAAAATCTGGTAAGAGCAGTGTGGAATGTTTTAAAAAATTTAAGCATGGAGGACTTGGTTGCAGCTTTGAAAAGGCTTGAGAAACCACCAAGTAAACTGAACAGAAATGAATTTGGCAGTATAAGATAAATGGAGAAGAGCTCAGGAGAAGTTGAATGATGATCCTGGTTCATGTAAGTTGCAATGCATGCAATTTGAAGCAAGAAAGACGGCTGAAATCTTTTTAAAAAGCTGAGTACAGTTTCTTAAAACAGAAACCCAAAGTGGCATGGATGAATGATGGGGATAGGCCAACTAAATTGTTCTATGCATCTTTGAGAAGTAGACAGTGTAGAAACAACATTGTGGCACTGAAAAATGACGAGGGACTGATAACTGAACCAAAAATGGTTGAAGCAGAACTGATAAGTCATTTCATAAACCAGCTCCAGTATGAGAAGAAGGTGATCAAAATTGACCCTGAGGTGATAAATTATGAAGAAGTTGTGAGTTTGAGGAGGCAAGTGGAGATTATTAGACCTATCAGTAAAAAAAGAGATAGAAGCTACAATCAAAAGCATCAAGTCCACAAAAAGCCTAGATAAAGATGGGTTCTCAAGCAAGTTTTTCAAAGACACATGGGAAATCACAGGAGAAGGAGTGCAGGAAGCAATTACTGGTTTTTTAAAGTGACCAAATCCCAGGTTTCTTTAAAAATGCTGTTATAACATTGTTACCTAAAAAAGCACAACCTCAGTCCCTAGTAGATTATAGACCAATTGCCTGCTTTGCTGTTGTTTATAAAGCTATAACAAAAATCCTATGTCACAGACTGAAATATGTCCTGCCAGAAATTGTGAGTAATAATCAATGTGACTTTGTGAAAGGTATAATGATAGCTCATAATATGTTGTTAGCTCTGGAAATCTTGCTTACGTATAATAATGATAAAATGAAGCCTAACTTTGCTGCCAAGATAAATATATCAAAGGCTTTTGACAGCATAAGCTGGGAGCTTATACTCAACTGGTTGGCTGAATTGAAATTTCCAAGCAAGATGATTCAGTGGATTAAATGCAATACCATTAACTTTGATTTCTGTCTAAATGTGAATGACCAGTATATTGAAAGCTTTAAATTTAAAAGGGATGTGAAGCAAGGAGATCCCATTTCACCATTATTGATTGTTATATGTATGGAATGCTTAACAAGAATAATGGTTAGGGAGTTTAATTCTAGGAGAATATATTTCCATAAAAGGTGTAAGAAAGCTAGAGTCCACACACTCTTATTTGCTGATGATCTGTTGGTTTTTTGTGGTGCAAACAGAAAATCACTGGAAGGTGTGTAAAAAGTGTTGGTTGGGTTTAATGATACAACGGGTTTATCCATTAATCAAAGAAAATATTTAAAAAAAATTACTTTTCAAAGATGGATGCTGGAGAAAAGACAGTGCTGGCTTCAGTATTGCAGATGAAGCAAGGGAATCTACCTATGAATTATCTAAGGCTACCATTATCCTTTGTGAAATGGGGGAAAATGGATTGTCAAGTGTTAGTTAAGAAAATAAGAAGTAAGATTAAGGGGTGGGCTTCAAAGAACCTTTCATTTGCAGGTAAACTAGAGTTGATCAATGGTGTCTTACTCAGTATTTCTGGATAATGGGCATCAATTATGAATATTCCAAAGGGAGTGCATCAGAAGTTAGTGCAGATATACACCAGCTACTTGTGGGGCATAGAGGAAGGAAAAACAAGTTTCACAACTACTGCTTGGAGTTCAATTTGCAGAAGCAAAGCTAAAGGAGGCATGGGGGTAAGAGATCCATCTAACTAGAATAGAGCTGCTTTGAACAAACAACCGTGGGACTTGTCACAAAAAAAGGATACTCTGTGGATTAAATGGGTGTAAGAGTACAATTTTAAAGGTTCAGATATAAAAAGCTGGAAGTTCTCAGTTTCTGATAGCTAGCCATGAAGAGAGCTAATGAAAATCAGAAATGGGATATTCCCCAAACTGAAGAGATGTGTGGATCATAAAGGGAAAGTAAGTATATCTCTATGGATGAAGCTATGATGGGAGGAGATAAAAACATATTTAAAAGCATGTTAGTTTAGCATAGACAATCTTGCCAAACCAGAGGTTTTCCTTGTGGCTGATGGTGAATGGAAAGCTAACTACAACTGACAGGCTTCAGGGCTTTAATATCCTTACAGGGGTGAACACTTGTAGGTTATGTAACAATGTGCAAGAATCTGACCATCATTTGTTTTTGGATTGTAAATATGCGAGAGATCCGTTATGTTTTCTAGGGATGGATAGCAGCAAAACATTAAGGGAATTGAAGAGGAAAATGCGGTGTTGCATCAAATGGAAGAAAGATAAAGCTTTCATGCTGATGATCTCAGTTTTTTTAATCAAATTTGGCACGAAAGGAACAGAAGAGTATTCAGTGATATGGAGTTGAAAGTTGAGATTTTGGCACATCAAATACAAACTGAGCTGGAATGGAGATTGAAATGAGAGAAAAAACTGGAGAAGAAAAGTTGCAGGTGGGCATGAAAGGAAAAGCTTGCAGGGAGTTTGTTTATGTTTTTGAATTTTTATAGATTAGAATTAGAGATTGTGAAGAATCGGGGATAAGGATCTAAACTTTGTAAATTGTTTAGGGTTTTAATTCAAATGAAAATGTTTCATCATAAAAAAACTTAGTTCAGAATAGTATAATTCAGTATCAATTCGATTCGGACCCAACAAAAAAATGTCGATCTCGAGATGCATACATGTGAAAAATATTAGTGATGTTAAAAAATTATTAACTCGAATGAAATTTTATGACTTTCTATATTTAAAAAACCACTGAATGTCATATGCTAATCTTTTTCTGGTAGAAATAAACATAAAACTTCATCTAACAAACAAAAACTAATTTTATAATTGGATTCCGCAGTTTGGCACCATTTAAATTGGCTCCACTGTAAACTCCTCAAAACCCTTGTCGCAAACCACTACTTCTCTCCCATCAAATCCTACGTTTCGTCAATTTCCTTTTCTCCACATGGGAGGATGGGAAACAACAGTTTATTTTATTTAATGTTTCTGTTATTGAATAAGTGTGAATTTTTTTTCCACACATTAGTCTTGTTCTTTATTAGGATACAATTTGTATTTTTGATATATAATCATTGTATATCTTTAAGTTACCTTAGTTTTGTTCATTAGTTCCTTAAGCAACCTCCTGTATAAATAAATGTTGATCTAATGAATGACCACAAGTCATTTTTCCAGAATCATTATGTAGTTTTACAAGTTATGCCTAACCGATCCCCTCTCTCCTTTAAAAAAACCAAAGAAAAAAAAACCTTAAATCCAGAACTACCGGACCACCGCATACCTTAATATATGGTATATGGCTAGCCTTCAGTGCCAAATATTTCATCATCTTGGTCATCAAGCTCTCAATTGTTGGCGACATCTAAATGCCACCAAGTATCTGACTACTCATCCCCGCCCAAACCGGTCTAACCACCCGAGCCCAAACTACTGCCAGCTCTACCACACACTGTCGGTCGCGCCTCGCGAGGCCTATGCCATAGCTGCGCCCAAACTGCCATCCACTGTGCATGATTCTGCTTGGTTCTTTGACTTTGGCGCAACAAACCATGCCACCTCTGACTTCTCCAGTCTCTTCGTTTAATCTGATTACACCGACAATGATGACTTGCAAGTTGACAACGGTGTGTCACTTCTTATTATGCACTTGGGCTCATCTATCATGTCATCTTCTAACCAGCATGTTCGTCTTCATAACATTTTATTTTTCCTTGATATGTGCAAGAATCTTCTTAGCGTTTCTTGAATAACTAAAGATAATTAGGCTTATATGATATTTTCCCCTACTCATTGTTATGTGAAGCATCTGAAAGGTCGAACACTTCTCACATGAACCCTTGAAAACAATCTTTATTGTCTCAACCCACCAAATAAATCATCATTTGCCTTATCTTGTACTTTTCTCAGTGAGTGGGCTAATCTTTAAACCTGGTATGCGCGTCATGGTCATCCTCGTAGATCATCTCTTCATCGTTTACTTTCTCTTTTTAAACTTCCCGTGTCGTTGAAATTTACAAACCATTTGTGAGTCTTATCAATTCAGAAAGAGCCATAGATTACCTATTACTCTAGCAGAGCTCCTTTGATCTTATTTACTCTGATGTTTGGGGTCCTACCCCTGTTTCATCATTTAAAGGAAATCGCTAATTATTGATTTTTGTCGATGATTTTACAAATTTTGTTAGGATCTATGTTCTCAATAAAAAATCTCAGGTTCTACAACACTTTCAACTTTTTCAGCACTGGTTGAAATTCAATTTGGTTCCAAAATTAAACAATTTCAATACGTTTGGTATTAGAATCATGGGTTCCTATCATAAAACCAACTGATACAATGTAGGGGTAACCCATGATCTTATATATCGATTTATAACTCTATCAACCACAAATGTGGGACTCTAACATGCTCCCTCATGTGTAGTGGTATTAATCATATCGCAACCTGGATAGGAAGGGTTCACAGGCCAACCATGGGCTCTGATACCATATTAGAATCAAGAGCTCCTATCATAAAACTCATTTGTACTATGTAGGGGTAACACATGATCTTATATATTGAGCTATAACTCTGTCAATCACTGAGTTATAACTTGAACAATTTTACAAAGCTAGTTGGTACTGCTCGCTTTAAGAAATCTCTTGTATAATACATGTTGATCTCATGACTGAACACAAGACATTTTTCCATAATCATTATACAATTTTACATTTTTCGACCTGATTGATTAAATCGTTGTGTTCACGATGATAATTCAATTTAGTTGTTCACGTCGATACTTTGTTGTCGATCTATTTGTACAGGTCGTGTGTTCGTAATTTTGTTTGTGGTTTTATATTTTGGTTTCCATTAATTTGGATCTGTCATATCTGTGTATTTCAAGGTGTTTACAGTTTGGACATCATAGATCTTGGTTGGATCAAGTAATGTTACAGTTATAGAAGATTCTTATTTGGCGTAGTGATTTTGATTAGTGATATGCTCCTCTCTGTCAAATGGTCATGGTTTATCACGTGAAGCGAGTTAATATCCCCGAGGGCTATGTCACAGTTTTATTGGATCTCTAATATGTAACAGTACAGTCGGTCAGTTTGGTTGACATGTAATTTAATTATATCCTTGCAATATGTTAGTTTAATTATTGTTAGAGTTTTGGTAGGTTGGATGTTTTTCACTTATTTTTATTGATGTTGGTGTATTTCCCAGCATCTTTAAATAATTTTTAAAAATAAAATAAATGAAAATAAAACTTCAGTTTTAAAGCACAAATGATTTTAGTTTTTGAGGTAATTAGAACCAAATCTGTAAGAGAAAATGTTAAAGGTACATTTTCAGGGTCACTTTTAAAATCCAGAGTAAAAGATAATGAGTGAGTCTCCTAACAGGCGGTCTATCCATAAGCTCATGGACAAGCCTGAAACCTATTTGAAATTAATGAAAATTATACATAAACACTTCCTCCCCAAATGAGACGCGCAGCCCATCCTCTGCAACTTCTCCATTCTCATTCTTCTTCCTTTAATCTCCATTCTTTAATTTCAATATTCTTCCCAAAATTCAATCTCCATTCTCTGCGAATCTAACTTCTCTCAGCCGATCAAATTCTTCTTCAATCGATTCGTTTTTCCCCCGATGAGCTCTTCAAACGACCGGTTAGTATCCGGCTAAATTCTGCCAACATCTAGAGGAGAAGGGAGGACGAGTTCCAGATCTAATCGAAACAATTTGATTTCAATTTGATTAAAACTAAATTTCAGTTGTATTGCAATTCTTCACATTCGATTGAGATTATGCTACTGAATTGCATTCGAAATGAATGATATTGTTGTTGAAAATTCTGAATGTTTGAATTTTGCTGCTATAAACATGTAAAAAATTGTGGCAAATATTCAAAAAACGAATTAAATGCTACTAAAAAATTTCATATATAATATGCACATGTTACCTTACAATACGTATCATTTGAATTAAAACATGCATTTGTTTTAAAAGATCAGAATATGAATTATGAAACTTTTCCAGGAGATCATCTATAAGTTAAGTTAAAATTTGACAATTTAAAACTGTCACATTAACTATGCATTGATTACTTTACAACACGTACTGTTTAAACAAAAACACCCACCTGATTTAAAAATGTAAATTCCTTTTATGAATAGAAAAACTTTTTCAGGAGGTAGTGCATCAATTACCTTATGAATCAATTTTTTTGTTAAAACATGGATATGTTAGCCTACAACTAGTATTTCTTATAGTATAATACAAAAAAGAGGTTACATAATTTTTGAATTTTGTTAAATAAAAATTTTCACATGAACTTCATTTAATTCCTTACAACGTGTTCTAATTACATTAAAACTTTCTATTTGTTTTCAAATACGGGGGTAAATTTTTATAATTTCAATTAAATAGATGCCACTAAAAGTCTTGTCGGCATGAATGCAACACATGTAAAAACATTGCATACTTTGTATAAAAATCATGCAAATGTTGTTGGTTTCATTCATACACGAGAAGAACTCTCAACACTTGAACAAAGGAAAATATTGGGGATAAATCTTACAAGTGCTCATAGCAAAATTCTCCTATTGTGGAACTTACAATTACAACAGTGTTTCTATCTAGATTAAGTAACAATCTCTAATACAATGAATCAATTATTAATCTTCAAAGGTAGATCATCTTTGAATTTCTTGAGTTCAGTATCAGCTTCATCTATATCAAGTTCGTGCCAAAATGTCTTGTGGAGTCCAATGTTCAATATTGTGAGATTCCATACCAATTCTAGTTTAGATCCAACTCCTTCAAAAAGTCATATACATTAAATATTAACAGTTGTAGCATATAAGAAAACAGGTACAATTTGTAAATTAAAACAAACAATAATCAACAATGATTATAAAAGTCAAATACAATAAAATTAACAAGCACATATTAGACACTAACATATGCAATATATAAGTATACAGATATAGTTCCTAATTCAAAACGAACAACCAAAAAAATTAAAAACAAAACTCAAACACAATGAAATAACAAATACATACTGGATACTAGCTGATGCAACATATAAGTAAACAGATGCAGTTGCTAATTCAAAATGGACAGGCAATAACAAATTAAAATAAAAAGGCATACACGGTACAACTAACAGGTACACGTTGGATAATAACATATGCAGAATATAAGTAAACAGATGCACCTTGTAATTCAAGATGAACAATCAACAATGAATGGAAAAGGTCATTCACGGTACAACTATCAGGTACACGCTAGATAATAACAGGTGCAACTTATAAGCAAACTAATGCACCTCGTAATTCAAGCGGAATAATCAATAACAAATGAAAAAAGGTCATTCACGGTAGAACTAACAGGTAGTCCAACATATAAGATACTAATGCACCTCGTAATTTAAAACGAACAATCAACAAATTTGTTGTAATAACAAGGGATACTTCAAAACCATATCTCAGAAAACGAACATAGCAAGTCAAAGCACTAGAAAGCAATGTTGATCTAATGCTCAACAAAACCGAACACATACATACCAGATCATAAAAAAATCTAACAATAATTGAGTAATAATCACCGGTTGTAGCATCAACATCTCGGCCAATTCGTTTCGCCTGATCCATAACCTAGTACAAATACAAAATAAAATCAATCAGAAAAAAATGTAGAAAAATCAAACAATAATACCTATACCTACAAAGATTCATAGAATCAAAAATTATATTGAACTAGAAGATTAAAAAAAGCTACAAACCTGACCGAGTGTGATAATCTTCAAGAATTTTTCTCTAAGAATTGAGCTCGGAAAAAATGGAAATGTGTTAACAGAAAATGACCGGAAAACGAGCGCGGAGAAGAGGCGGAATAGAAGAGGGAAAATGTGGTGATAAAGAAGTGGAGGAAAGACGGCGAAACAAGGCGGATAATAGGTGGAGAACGAGAGAGTCGAAGAAGAAGAAGGATGAGAAAGAAAATGGAGGCTAAAAACGAGGAAGAAGAAAGGGTTCAGGAAAGAAATAAGGAAAATTAAATTAAAATTAAAATTAAAATTAATACCCAATTTGTGATTAATTACAAACTGAACCTCATTTTTAAAATAGTCACTGACCCATCTATAAACTTATGGATAGGCCATCTTTCCTGAAATTTTCTCAAAGATAACAATCTAAAACGCTTTCAAGTTTCAACCCTGCAGGTATGGTAAATAATCAAAGCAAAAGAAAACTATAAAAATGCTTCCAACATTTACAACCGTCAAAAATCGTAAAGAGATAGTGAGAAATGCCTTCGTTTGAATTCTCTTGCAACCAAAGCTAATCAAATGCAAAAATTCTATGTTTATATAAAAAAAGGCAAAAATACTAATTACGTATCGGCAGCTAGCATGTAAACATTCTTAAATTGAACAGAAAGAAAAATATATTTTCATTTAATTTGTTTAATAATATATGTAATAATTATATTTTCTTTTCAAAAACATACTCTCTCCGCACATATAGAGAATTAAAAATTAAATTCTTCTTTCGAATATTAGAACGGAGAGGTTATTGGACTCAAAATATGAGTAAAATCTTTAAAATCAATCAAAATTTGTCACAGAAATATTGTTCAACTTCGCCGAATTACAAAATTAACAGCAAGTTAATTCAATCAATTAGTGAAGCATTAGACCCAAGTTACTAATTAAGAAGAAGAACACATACCCCCACGTCTCGTTAAATGGGACTCTCAATGGAGTTCATGTATGCGACGGGATCAGACAAACCAAAGAAAATTATATAATTAGTTGCTTTAAAACGACAGAAAACTTTTATGATGCATACAAAACAAGCAAAACATTAAATATCTTTTTTCACTTCCGTAAACACAAGAATTGTTTTGTTGTTTTACCAAAATTTAAGTTATATAGAACCTCGAACTTTAATTCCGTAAAACAAAAGTTTAATTGATGAAGTGAAAAGCAATAGAACAATCAAAACAAACAGAAGATGTTTTTCCGATAATGATAATAATGATGAGAACGTAGGAAAAAGAAAATCTGTACCCAGCTTTGGAGAGAAGCCGTCTGCGAAAGCTTTGGTTAGGAGAAATGAAAAAGATAATTGGTACTACTATATATTTTGGTTAACCTTGGGTACTGTTTGTAGAATAAATATACAGCAATACGTGAGGTATCCATGTTTCCAACAGTCATGTCATTCACCAATTATTGAACAATTTCTAAAATAAGTATGACCGGACGGTTCAAGTTAGAGGCTTTTTACGCACATAAAAAAAAACACTTATAGAGAAAAAAGAGGTCTCCTAATTGGTGAACCGTCTTTAAGTTACATAGTATACTGTATTTGTTTACTTATAAATGTTTTTAAAATTTAAATAAAGTACTTTTAAGTTATATATTGTGTTTTTTATACCATATCCTCGAGGATATAGTAAACAATCCTTATTATATGCTGTTTTGCGATAATGTATCCTCATAGATTAGGTATCATGTTTATATTTTTTTCATTCTGTCACATAGACTCTTGTTCTAAGTGTAATATTTAGTGTCCATGTGTAAATGAGGCTAGATCATATCTCACTGTAATCAAATGTAGGCCATTTGCCAATCTGATAATCAATATGAAGGGTTTGATTACCTAACGTCCCCATCATTGACGGTTTAAATTTTTTTATAAAAAAAAACTCTGTATAAATTCGTACAATAGATAAGAATCGAGCTTGCTGATTTTTTTTTATTTTTCTTTGCAATGGAGGATCATTTAGTCATTACATGTATTTTTTTCATTCTATCACATAAATCATTTATAGATTTTTTTTACTTTTTTATATAAATAGAAGTATCCCATCTCTTATTATAATGGATATATTATACCATATCCCTGGGTATGCTTTAGGATTGTATCCCTGGGTATGCTTTAGTATTATATGCCAAAATAATAGGTGTGTGTATTAGTTTATACTGCAAAGTACATTTAGTTACTGGGAATACAGTGTGGTGTGTATACTCAGTGTACAGTACGGTCATGAAGAAGAGGAACAAAGAAGCGCAGGAAAATCTCAGGAAAATGGCATTGTTTTCTCAAAGTAGAGAAGTCAAAATAATGACAGAAATATCCTCGATTGATACCAATGGCAAACAAACCTTATTATATGGTGATTTGCGATTATCCCATCTATTATTATGATAGATAAACTATACCATACCTCCGAGTACGGTTTAGTATTGTATCCTCAGGTATTAAATTGCATGCGTGAATAATGGAATTTGTACATAAATATATGCAAAAATAATAGGAGTGTGTGTACTGGTTTATGCTGCAGAGTACATTTAGTTACTGGGAATACAATGTGGTGTGTATCCTCAGTGTACAGTACGGTGATGAAGAAGAGGAACAAAGAAGCACAGGAAATTCTCAGGAAAACGGTGTTGTTTTATCAAAGTAGGGAAGTCAAAATAAGGGAAGTCAAAATGATGATGGAAATAACTCTGCTTGATACCAATAGCAAACAATCCTTATTATTTGGTGTTTTACGATAATAATAACAACAACATCAATGACGATTACAACAACAACAAAAATAAATCATATGCTCAATTAGCTAGTTTTGCAGCTGCTTTCACTGCGGGAAAAATGAACACTAAAATCACTCCAGTTTACAAATGTTATAAGAAGAGGGGGGAAACAATTGTTTATTGTCAGTGGTAGATGCAAATGGTGGACAATACTCAAAAGCAAAAAGAGTAATGCAAATAGTATGACCCAGAATTGATCTTTAATTATTTCAAAAGAAAAATTATATTGCTTAAATTTTTTTAAATTTAGAATTGGGAGTGTCTTTCAAAAATCTTCTAACGGAAGAACCCTCGGACATCTCTGGTGTGGTACTAGCCTCTCCCATTTTTTGACTTACATCCCCAAATAATTACCCGGGAAGATAACTCAAACCTACTAAACCTTGTATCAATTTAAAAAAAATGGTTTTTAGTCTAGGTGAACACGGTTGTCGGGGGACAGACGGGTTTACAGGTACTTTCTATAGATGTGGATGAGACACTATAAAGGATGATCTGCTCAAATGTGTTCAAGAATTTATGTGTGGTGTTCCGTTACCTAAATTCATAACTAGCTCCCTAATCACTCTAATTCCAAAAACCCAAACCCAAACCCAAACCCCAGCCCAATTCTCAGATTTCAGACCAATAAACTTGGCTAATTTTGTCAACAAAATATTATCCAAAATCTTAGTAGAAAGATTGGGACCAGTAATCAAATACCCGAGAACATATATAACTAAGGGAAGAAAGTTAAATAAGCATTTTAATAAAATCATTGGAAAAATTAAATATGAGATTATCTCAATGGAATAGTATATGGCTTTTCTCAGTTGGTAGATTAATTCTAATCAAAGATACCCTTTTCTTAACCCCTATTCACATTGGGCCAGTCACTTATATTGTGGAACAAATTGAAAAGCTCTACAACTTCTTCATTTGGGGGTGAGAATCCCGAGGATAAACATAAAAACTAGAAGAGTTTCTCCCAAATGTGCTTTCCTTTCTATAAAAATAGACTTGCTTTCTTTCCTTTACAAGGTTTCTCACTAAAACTTTGGTTGAATCTTTAAGAAGGAAAATCAATGTGGTCCAAAATTGTTTGGTCATTTCCGAAATCTGAAAGATCGTCAGATGCATGGAGAAGAACATGTAGAGTATCAAACTTAGCAATCCAAAAATCTCAGGTAACACTAGGCAATGGCCAATCCAGGTTTTGGATGATTTTTATCAGAATAAGACTCTTTATCTGTTTAATTTATCACCTGGTCTACCTATATATGCTACTAACAAAGACATACTCATATGGAAGCTGCCCATCAAAGGTAAGTTTTCTATCTCTTCTTCCTATCAACTGATTTGCTAAAAGAGGTAGTCATCCCTCAGTTTGAAAAATATATGGTCCAATCTAATTCCCCCTAAAATTTCATTTTTTTTATGTGGAAAGTTTTGAACAAACGGTCTACCATACTACAACATATATATGGAATTACATATTTAGCCTTTTAGAACTTAGAAAATGAACTTTGCTCACATATTTGACAAATTATCATGGGTTTACCTGAGAAACTTAAAATATAAGGAAGTGGTTCTGATGTGGTTGGTTTCTTTTAAATAATGGGGATGATAAGTGGTCAACATCTACTGGTACTTCTCTCATATTCCGCAATCAAAGTCCCAGATTGAATCTGGGATAAAGCCTCTGATATCTAAGTTAGTGTTCTTATTCTCTTGAATATAATCTCATAGATATTTGTGTTACTTACCTTATTCTCTTGACTTCTTCTATATTCATAGGCTTTTCGAGCCTCATCCGTCAAACATGAGGGTTGTGTTGATCGTGGCCATCGTGGTGGCTGCACGGTTGATTTCCAGGTATGTTAAGTTAGCCACGATCTATTGGTTGTGGCCCCTAAGTGATTATGCTGCGTAATTCTCGCTTTGGGGTTCAATATTTTTTCCTCATTAACCTGACAATGCAGGAGATAGCTTTGCTAGTTCTATTGGGTTGTTTGAGCATGAGGTGGGCCTACCATTTGGGCCTCATATACACCATAACCCCCCTATCCATGAAGTGTTGAGGGGTAGACACAAAATACTTATGTACGCCCGATAGGATGAGCAATCGAAGAGGTCAGAGTTTACTTAGGTTCATAAAATTCTGTGGTGGGTATTTGTGTTGCGTGACGGTAGTGGTGGCCAAAAATGCTTAGTGGGTACTTGGAAGTTGTGCCCTTCAAAAAATTTAGTATTAGAATGACCAGTGTTATGTTTGTGTTATTCGCTATGTTGGTTGGAATTTTTTAATTTGAATACTCACAATTCCATGCCTCAATTTATATTTTATGGTTTGTCTATTGTGGGTTGGGTTACTGAGGAGGCTCCACGTCAGCAACATCATCATTGTGTGGGATCTTCTCTTCGAAACATGTATTTTTTTATAATGCCACCTTTTATCCACCCCCTTAATTCAGGATTCCACTTCTCTCGGAGGTTGTTCGTTCTCCCCTGGCTGGGTTTTATATCAGTCTATGAACAGAACCTGAGATATGGTTTTTCGTTTCCAAATCCTGGATATGTGCTCCCGACATGGGTAGTTATAGGTTAGCCTTGTGTCAGTTTAATCCCAATGGGATTGTTGTGATAATGGGTTTGAAGAAAGTGTGTGATAGCTCAGTGTTGGCCTATTTTGCCTACTATATTAACTTCTAAGATTGAAGAGTTTTGTATACGAGTTCACCATTTATCCGAATGTTGCTAAAATGGAATTTATGACCAATTTTCCCATCAATAGTAGAATATGGAGAGATAAATTTTTGTATGTGAAAATAAATTAACCATGTGATGGACAATTCCCTAGATGGAACAACAATGTACCTGATGAGAAAACCCCTAGAGGAGTTCCAAGGGTAGGACTAGATCCTAACTTTGCTAATAGGCTATTGGCGTGTAAAGTCCATGTGTCTACATTGGCAAATTCTGAAGGTCTCCACATTTGATGCTTTCTTCAGTAGGATGCCTGTTATTTATTTCAATATTATGTGACTGTAATATTCTAATGATGACATCACTTCATTTTCAGAGATGGATATTTCTAACACTCATTTCCGACCACAAGTGATCTCCTATAAGGAGTCATATGTAAGATATGGGGATGAGAATGTTGAAAATGCCATGTGCCACATGTACTGGGGATCAGCACAAACCTGGTGATAATTTGAACCTGAAGCATAAGAGGCACAAGGATGAATGTTCTTATTCAAAGAAGCATAGGCGTGATGATGCCTAAGATATGGAGGGGGAAACTGCTCAATCTAAGAAGCTTAGGCAGGCCTGTATGGAATCTGTTCTTTGGGGGAATGTCTCAATTCAACACATTATTAACAAGAAGCTTGATGATATGTAATATGATGAAATTATGTCTGAAGTGTTAGTACTTGACCTTATGTGGTCCAAATTTAGGTTGGGCAAGAATTGCTCAATATGAGTCAGCGGCTTAGCGGGGTGTAGCTTCCCAAGTTGAAAGTGATTTAGGAAGTATTAGGTCTGAAGTTGGAGCTGAAAACTGCCCAGGATGAGAGCGCTAGGTTGCTTGAGGAGGTCGCTTGGTGGAGAAGCTCTGATCCTAATTCACCAGAGTATGCTAAAGTGTTGGTGAATCGGCTTGTGAAGACCAAAGAATTTTACAAGTTGTTTGAGGAACTCAATGTTTCTACTTACAGATTGGGTAGAGTAGCTGCCAGAAGGCTTTGGGGAATGAAATTTTTGTAGGTGTGAGGGATCTCCCAACTATGTCGCGGATTTGGAAGGAGATTGGTGTTCGTGGATGAGAGCTAGATGAGTTGTTTATCAATAAGGTGCATGATGGTGGTCACCCTTATCTTTTGATTGATCATCTCAAGCCTTGGTGCGCACAGGGAGCAAATTGCAAGCCACTGGCCGGGAGAGGAATTCACGTCCTAGCTAGCTCAAATTCAAGAAGTCTGTAACTGAATTTTTAACTATTAGGATTGATTTATACATTTGGTTTATTAGCAATGTATGTGGAAAATATTTGAATCAATGTAAAGTTTCCATGTTCTATGTTTTTTTCAATGTGTCTTGAAGTTTGCGCACCATTTTGTTATGTTCAACCTCTCTAATGACATGTGGAGGTTATAGGTCAGTTGCATTTTCCCGACTTAGAGTTTGGAGGATTTTGTAATGGTGGCATGTGTAAAGGTGCATCGTCACCAATTTGTGACCTTCTGCGAATATTTATGCTATTTTAATACTAGGTTATGATGTGTTTATGCGTCCAGCACTTAGCAGTTGCTTTAACTCCAAAGTGGAGTTATGGACCCCGAATGGGCATTCCTAGTGTTTTGTCTACCTTGGAGGAGTTACTGGGCGCTTCGAGTGGGTCTTCTACATTTTGGTTAGTACTACCAGTGGGCAACATCTAATTTCCCCGATGCGGATTTCGTTAAACATAGGAAGGATGTGGTCGTCATTAAGACTATTCAAAAATGTCTTGACGATCTGATCAAGGATATGAATATGTGTCTAGTCCCTACCTCTCTCCTGGATGGGTTAACTGAGTTACCCGTGTGGGGAAACATTTAAGGGACATGCTAGTCCAGTTTAAGGACTTGGACAAGCTTTTGATAAATAAAGGGAACTGTACGAGGCTTATTTGCGTGGCTTAAAAGAAGTTTACGATTTATAGGGTTTGCTGATCAACCAACAGTGGCTGGAGTTGGTTAGGTTGTACAACCAAGAAAGTGACTGGAAGCAGTTTGCAGAAGATAAAGCCTAAATTGCACTAGTATCATGGATAAGAAAGTGACGCAGAAGAATGAAAAAAGCCGAGGCATGTCAAAGTTAAATATCACTTAGGACGAAGTGAAATTGTTGAAAGTCGGGGCATCTGGGTGGCAGTCTAAGTATGATGAGTAAGTTGTTATCAATGTCGCCCTTCGAGAGGAAAACAAAAGCTTGTGAATGACTATTGTAGCTTGGATATGGTGAATCATAAGCTGGTACAAAAATGTAATAGTTTCAATGGTTGGGTAGTTAGGGGTTCATCAAGGAGTACTTCTCTATCAAGAATCCCTCAACATGTACTTCTGCCCCCCCCCCCTATCGTCATTCAACCCAAAAAATAGCTTATATTCAAAAACTCGAGTAGGGCGTGGATGGGCTAGAATGGTCGGTTATTGCTTATAAGAAAATGGTCGAGTTGATGAGCATTCAGTTCGGGCGTGAAGAGTATGGCCCAATGATGGGTTGGGAAGGCCTATTATTTGGAGCAACTAGCTAGGATGGAGAAAGACCAAAATGTTCACCATTATGCTTACTCGCACATGATGAGGTTGATTGACAATATCGTGGAAGGGGAATCTGAGGGAGCCTTGCAAAAGGTGAGACAAGAAGTCCAACTCAATGGTGCAAGTTCATCTCAACTATCTCGAACTAGTTCTTCGATAAACCATAAAGTATGTTTCATTTACCAATCTAGTTTCGTCATTGATAAACTATAATGCAAAGCATACTTATTATATTAGTATGTTTGGGATACCTATAAAGGTCGTCTGCCATGGTTATTGTATCCCCTCAGAGTTAACAATGGTTCAATAGGGGTAATGATATGTGTTGCAATGAGCATCCCATGATTGATGGGCTCACCCAAAACTCGGAAGGCTGAGGTGAATGGTTGTGTCCCCGTGCAGATGATTTTCTCGTTTGTGTGAGGCTGCAGGTGACTGCTCATGTCATAGATAAGGTTTTCCCTTTTGTACGAAGTCGTAGATGCTTGTCTTGCTTGTGTTGCGGATCGGGTGATGGAAGTCTAGCCACTTGAGATTCAACATAACAGATGGAGGATCTCAATGGTGGAAACACTTCCATCAACATATCTAGTCCCAACTTTCTGATGTTTGGCTTAGATGCTTTAGAAAGGCCCAAGACATACTTGCCCTATATTTTGTATATGGACTTTTTTAAAAGAAACTTTCCCAATTGTAGTGATTGGGGGAGCCCATAAACTTCCCCAACTCATTAACATGGGTGTTTTATTATTAAAAAAAGGAGAAGGGTACTGATGCTGGAAGAAATAAGTTACTTTTTATGTCTTATTTCAAATTGTATACTTTGACTTTCAACAGTTAACTTGAAAAATGTCCGATCCTTAATAATTTTTTTCTTAAAGATATTTAAAACTTTTGAAAATTTAACATTTTAGAAACATATGTTTTAATAAATATAACAAAATATCACACGAAAGTATTTATACTTATACACCAATTCAATTTTGCATTATAATTTAAGAAATTTTGACTAAATGAATAGTTAAATTAGAAGTTAAAATGAGGTGGAGGAAGTACATAACTTCAGGATTTTCTACAAAGAGGATAAATAAGAGAAAGACTCATATGAGACCGTCTCACCATAACTTATGGGGAGACAAGGAATAAAATAAAGTTTTAAAAATTACAAAAAGTAGCCCATGTTATCTCCTAACTTCAAAAAATTGTGTTTAAATCCTCCGTCTCACCATAATATTAGGTGAGACCGTCTCACCTGAGTCTTTATAGATAAATAAATAAGAATAATTGCTATGTAATGAGTCCAGGTGTTTTTAAGAAATTAGTGCTTTTTAAGAATTTTAATTAAAACTATTTTTTTCTTATTTTTGTAAAAAGAAAAATGATCGAGCCATAACTTTTACTGAACAATAGTGTCCTTATTTTTGGTTAGAGAGCTCATGTATATTTTTTAGTGGTAGTTTAAATTATTCTTTATAAAAGACATTTATTGGGATAAAAATAGACTGAAACAAGGAACAAAAAATGCGTACGTATCAAATTATAAAAGATGTCAAGTTTTATAGATAAAAGTTCATTTTCTTTTCTGAGGCCACATTAATGAGTTTACGCAATAATCAATACGTCTCAACTCATGGTTGGTGGTGTACAAACTCAAAGACAGCTTGCATTTGCACATTGATTTTAGAAAGAAATAAAAAATATATATAAAATGTTGGTAATTCAAATGATTTGCAGGCGTAGGAATGGGGATTTGTTATGGATTTTGGTGACCAAAAACGTCCGTGTTAATGTTATAGTTGAGAAGTTTCCCAAACAAATACTGAGTAATTATTAAATTCCAGTGCGTAAAGAAGAAACGCAACAACAGCTTCATACAAGTTTCAGCCATGGCATCAATTCCACCTACTTATGCGCAAAACAACAGTAGAGTTTTTCTACATTTCATGCTTATTTAATGGCAAATTTTTGGGAAAAACCGTCTTTCTAAAAGCATGTGAAAAAATGGGGTTGAATTGAAATTATAGAAAGGTAAAAGGTTTTAGTTGCAATATTAAAAATTTATTATGCAACATGTAGGAGTGATATGTTTATGACCCGATTAATACAACCCGAAAACTTTATTTTGATTTTTTCAAATTTACAGTTTAAACTTTGATTTTTCCATAACTTATGTAAAGATGGTCCTTCAAGAGACGGACTCTTATTTTATTTAGTTATATAAAAGGAAATTTTCATTAATTTTTTATCTGATTGAATAAGCTGATATAAATTCTCCATCTCCTACCATGGTTAGAAAAATGAAAGTTCCTTAATTGAAATCATGTGTGCCAGGTTAAATTCCGTGCCAAACAACCTGGTTGCGCACTGTACTATCCACACAAGTATGATTAATTGTGTTTAGTACATGTTAGTTTCACGAGATTATAACTGATGGATTGGTTAATTAATGGGTTCTTGGCTAGAAACTGCGAATTAGGTGGACCTAATGCCATTATTTAAAGAGTAATTAGTCAAGAGATTGTGTCATTTCACATCTGCTGAGAAGCATGATGGATCGATGATTGCGATTCATTAACGAACGGCGTGAATTATTTATTTTAATAAATGCTTATACTAAGTGAGATGTGTCCCTCCTCTGTTAGTAATTCAGAGTATAATTTTGTTCTTATGAGTTGAAAATGGACGATGGCGACAACCTTTTACGTTACTAACCGATTGAAAAGGACTTTCTAATGGGTCGGCTAGCCACCCCATTTGTCCCTTCAATACTCTTCGTTTGGATAGGGTCACGCATGTCCTCTAAAATATTTAGAACAAATTAAATTATTGTTTACCATTTCAATTGTATTACATTAGCAGATATTCTGTGATATCTTCAAAAATATTATGTCGTATTTTCTATGAATATCCTTTAAGAGAATATGAAATAATAATGGGATAGTTCTATTTCTATTATAGTTTAAACTATAACACTATATATCATAATACTCATTATGAATGAGACGTCTCATTATGAATGAGACGTCTCATTCATAATGAGTATTACAATATATAGTGTTATCATTAATGTAATAA